>JAGQAX010000013.1:150000-192500 GCA_019142605.1 Cephalopholis sonnerati
TAACGTTGAGATGGCGTCATAACCGGTTCCTCCTCGTCACAGTCAGGACGTGGCGGATATCGAACCTCCACATGACGTCACTCAGATATTATACATTATCAGAATCAGAATCAGAAATACTTTATTGATCCCCAGGGGAAATTGTTTTCGTTACAGGTGCTTCTTACAAGTGTAAAAAGAAGAAGATATAGTGCAAACAAGTGTAGAAAAAAGATATAGAGCAAAACGAAGCAAAATATAAGAAGATAATTTACAAAATATATATGTAGAGACCACACAACATAATTTACAATATATACAGGAACCTTATATACAGACTGAACAATGTAGTCAGTTATTGCACGGATTATTGAGGAATAAATATGTAATAATTTATTATGAGTTGGTGACAGTGGTGAAACAGTCCAAGGGCAACTCAGAGGGAGGAGTTGTACAGTTTGATGGCCACAGGCAGGAATGATTTCCTGTGGCGCTCAGTGGTGCATTTTGGTGGTCTGAGTCTCCCACTGAAAGAACTCTTGTGTCCAACCAGCACATGGTGGAGTGGGTGTGAGACATTGTCCAAGATAGTTCGCAGCTTAGACAGCATCCTCCTCTCTGACACCACCACCAGAGAGTCACACGCCATTCCCACAACGTCACTGGCCTTGTGGATCAGTTTGTGAAGTCTGTTGGCGTCCGCCACCCTCAGCCTGCTGCCCCAGCACACAACAGCATAGAGGATAGCACTGGCCACCACAGACTCATAAAAAATCCTGAGCATAGTCCGGCAGATGTTGAAGGACCTCAGTCGCCTCAGAAAATAGAGACGGCTCTGGCCCTTCCTGTAGAGGGCGTCAGTGTTCTTAGACCAGTCCAGTTTATTGTCAATGTGGACCCCCAGGTACTTATAGTCCTCCACAATGTCCACACTGACCCCATGGATGGAGATCGGGGTCACCGGTGTCTTGGTTCTCTTCAAATCCACCACCAGTTCCTTTGTCTTTGCCACGTTGAGCTGCAGATAGTTCTGCTCACACCATGACAAAGTTATCCACAGCAGCCCTGTACTCATCCTCATCACCCTTGCTGATACATCCAACTATGGCAGAGTCATCAGAAAACTTCTCAAGATGGCAGGTCTCAGTGCAATAGCTGAAGTCCGTGGTGTACAGGGTGAAGAGGAAGGGAGAGAGGACAGTCCCCTGCGGGGCCCCGGTATTGCTGACCTCTCTGTCTGACACACAGTGTTGCAAGCGCACGTACTGTGGTCTACCAGTCAAGTAGTCCACGATCCAGGACACCAGAGAGGCATCCACCTGCATAGCTGTCAGCTTGCCACCCAGTAGAGCTGGACGGATGGTGTTGAACGCACTGGAGAAGTCAAAAAACATGACTCTCACAGTGCTCGACGGCTTGTCCAGTTGGGCGTAGACGCGGTTGAACAGGTAGATGATGGCGTCCTCCACTCCAAGTCGGGGCTGGTAGGCAAACTGGAGGGGGTCCAAGAGTGGCTGGACCATGGGCCGGAGCTGCTCCAGGACAAGTCTCTCCAGGGTCTTCATGATGTGAGAGGTCAATGCCACGGGTCTGTAGTCCTTGGAGCCACTGGGACGCGGCGTCTTTGGCACAGGAACGAGGCAGGATGTCTTCCACAGCATGGGGACCCTCTGGAGACTCAGGGCCCGTCCACACGAAGCCGTTTCAGGGTGAATACGCCAAAGTATTTATACGGTTCAGCCTTTCGTCCACACGAAGCCGGCGTTTTAGGGGGGCGAAACCGCATCTTTTTGAAACTGGGTTCCAGAGTGGATAAATCTGAAGACGCCGCCTTAGCGTCTCCGTGTGTACGGCCAATACGCAACTTTTGGCCGGCGATGATGTCATAGCCCCACCTCTCTAACCTCTGACTTTACCCCGGCAGGAAGCCGTGCCATCACAACAACAACAGTGGCGGATTACAGACAGCAATAAACAACTATTTACGTTACAGTTTGTTTACAGTTCTCTATTCTTCAACTGGGAAATAAAAGGTGGAACACACCACCTGTTATAGCTCAAACAGGATCATGTGATCATACCTCTGCCATCTCTGACAGCTGTCTCAAAGCAACCCAGCACGCTAGCGTGCTAACTGTTAGCTCGCCTTGCTCCGTTAAAATATAGTTAACTTTAACATGGCCCGAGCTAACTGAAGGTAAACATCTGCTCCTTCTAAAAATGATTCATGATCTCTGATGACTTATTAAGAGATACTAACACATCATTCAGTATTAACTGTAGCTCCATGTAAAGTGAATAAATGGGATGTTTCCCAGCTAATCCTCCGCTCGTCTGCGTTAACCACGCAGTTTACACGTTTTTATAACTTGTGATTTATTAAACTGTTGTGAGTGAAACATGAAGCTGAATTTAGCAGCAGACTTCAGTCATAGTAATATAAAGTAGGAGGAAAAGAAGTACTTTTGGCATTCACGTGTTTACATGATATAAAAGTATGATTAATCAGTGACACATTCTCAGCCCTAATGACTTAATACATATTTCACAGTGTGTTGCTGAGTTTATTTTCTAATGTAGCGAGTGAGGAGAGTGCTTACAGAGTATGTTGACCCTTACCTAAAGACTGGCCAACATGACTGACCAAAACACCAGCTGGTCTTAAAGCTTTGTGCATTCTCCAGATGTGACCTGTACAGTATACTGCTAGTTTGAAAGTGTGTGAATGGTGTGTCTAGTGAAAATAAACATGACAACGACAACAACTTCTCAAACAGTATTTTATTATTATTATTATTATTATAATTACTGGAAATGTGCAAACTAATCACAATGATTGCCCGCAGGACAGATAAGTGACCACTCGTCCCTGGACACTCCGGTGCCCAGTGTCCACTGCTTGTCTGTACTTCGTGCGAATATTTTATTTAATTTGGCGGTGATCTGAGATTTTGATATGCCGGTAACGTCGTGCGGGAAATATTTCTCTGTCGGTTTTGCATACTGTGCCTGAAACGAGTCCATTATATCGGCCTACTTCGACTGACACGGCTCCCAATCAACGTGTTGTTGAAGTTTACTGGCTTTGTAATCCAGCGTGACTCGGAGCAGCAGCTCGACTTCGTCTTCAGTCCAAAACAAAGTCTCCGTTTTTTCTCGTGTGTTGGAATTTGTTTTGGCCATCTTCTTGTTGTGCTTGTGCTTCTTCTTCTTCTGTTTGTATACACCGCGCAGGCTTCTTTGCATGCTCCGCGTCTTCTTCTCTGGTTCAGAGCTGTATGCTGTGGTTTTTAATGGCGCGCCATCTCCTGGCTGGCATATATACTGCAGCCTTTTTATGCGGTTTCAGTGGCTTGAACCGGCTTCGTCTTTACGCCTGCATTTTCGAAGCCGGCTCCGTGTTTACGGAACACTATTGCAATCCGATCATTTTCTTTGGCGGTTTCAAAAAGACGCGTCTCCGTGTGGACATGGCCTCAGGCTCATGTTGAAGACATGCTGAAGTACTCCACATAGCTGGGGGGCACAGGCTTTGAGCACCCTGGGGCTGACACCATCAGGGCCTGCAGCCTTGCTTGAGTGGAGTCTCATCAGCTGTCTTCTCACATGATCAGTGGTGAAGCACATTGTGGAGGTGTCAGGCGGAGGTGGCAGGTGTAGTCCTCATGATGAGGAGTGTGGTCAGTCTGGCTACTGGGGGAGGAGGTGTGAAGGGGGCTCACACTGGAGGGTAGAGGGGTGTAAGCAGGAGGGGTGGGGGAAGGTGGAGTGGCTGTTGGTTGCACAAGACAGTCAGCAGAAGAGTCAGTGGGGGGGTGGGCGGGATCAGTAGTGTCAAATCTGTTAAAAAACAGATTCAGTTCATTGGCCCTGTCCATGCTGCCTTCAACTCCTCTGTTGTTGTTGGTCCTGAAGCCAGTGATGGTCCTCATTCCACTCCAGACCTCCCTCATATTGTTCTGCTGGAGTTTCCACTCCAGCTTTCTCCTGTACCTCTCCTTAGCCTCTCTGATCTTCACCTTCAGTTCCCCCTGTATCGTTCTCACCTCCTCCCTGTCACCAGCTCTGAAGGCCCTCTTCTTGGCGTTGAGGATGGCTTTGATGTCCTTTGTTACCCATGGTTTGTTATTTGGGTAACAATGGACGGTCCTGGCTGGGACAGTGGTGTCAACACAGAAGGTGATGTAGTCCGTGATGCACTCTGTGAGCCCGTCAATATCCTCCCCATGTGGCTCACAGAGTGCCTGCCAGTCTGTCACCTCAAAACAGCCCTGCAGTGTCTCATAAGCCTCCTCTGACCACCTCCTCACTGTCCTCATGGTCGCAGGCTGGCTCCTTACCAGAGGCACATAGCAGGGGTTGAGATGCACCAGGTTGTGGTCTGATCCACCCAGAGGGGGGAGGGGGGAGCAGCTGTATGCGTCCTTGGTGTTTGCATACAGCAAGTCCAGGGTTCTCCCTCCTCTAGTGGGACAGCTCACATACTGTGTGAAGTTCGAAAGTGTTGTTGCCATGGTGATGTGATTGAAGTCACCCGAGATAGCTATGAAAGCACTCGGGTGTTGAGTCTGCAGACGGGCTACGGCGGAATGAATGACGTCACATGCCGACGTCGGGTTGGCAGAGGGGGGGATGTAGACGGTCACCATAATCACATGTGAAAACTCCCTGGGCAAATAATACGGCCTGAGGCCAACAGCAAACAGTTCAATATCGGGGCGACAGATTTGTTCCTTCACAGTAATGTGAGCGGGACTGCACCACCGGTTGTTGACAAGCACGGCAAGCCCCCCCCCCCCCCCCCACCTTTGCGCTTACCGCTTTCGGTGCAGTCCCGGTCGGCCCGAACAGTCTGAAAGCCGCTGATGGGGACGTTGTCGTCGGGAATGTCCTTGTGTAGCCATGTCTCTGTAAAGCACATCAGACTACACTCCCGGTACTCCTTCTGACTCCTGGCGACTGCTGTTGGCTCGTCCATTTTATTTCCCAGTGACCTCACGTTGCCCATGGTGATAGAGGGGAGACCCGGCTTATATATCCTCTTCTCCATAAGCCTCCGTTGTCTCACCCTCGCTCTTTTCCGCTTCTGTTTCATTCCTCCCCTGCATCCTCTGTGAGTTTTCCTCCACATTTCAGCCGGTATCGCTGATGTTCCAGCCGCCAAGCCGGCCGGCCTCAGCGCGATCAGCTGATCTCTGGAGTAAACAATGCGGCCATGGAGTTGTTGCGCAGTGGTGCCGGGTCCGAATGAAAGTAGTAAATAAAGAGTAAAGAAATAGACCAGAACTCTCTCAATCAGCATGTTTAAAGAGGGCACAGCTTCGGAATATTGGTCGTAAAATACAAAAACAAGTAATAAGGTATTAAGCAAAAAAAGTAAGAAATTAAGAAAAACAAGCAGGAGCGACCGCAACAGGCTGCACGCACGGTTGGCGCATGCGCACTATTGATATACCTTATAGATCAGTGATCGCAGAGTGAAGCTGAACAGGAAACACAAACATGATGTCGCTGTGATGACATGTTTATTTCGTTGACTCCTCCCCCTACAGAGCTGTTAACAACCACAGAAGAAGAGATGGCGCCGGTGTCAGACAGAGGAGGTGGGAGGAGCAAAGGGAGCGAACTGTCTCTGGACGACTGTCGCTGTCCCGTGTGTCTGGAGATCTTCATGGAGCCTGTGACACTGCCCTGCACACACACCTTCTGCAAGGTGACACACACACTCACACACACACACACACACACACACACACACACCTGCTGTTGAATGACAGGTGTGTTTGAAGGTTCTGATGTCACAGGAGGAGGAGGAGTCAAGGACGCCACGTTCAGAGAAGAATAAAAGTATCAGCCTGGTCAGAGCCAATCAAAGGCAGGATGGGGCGGGGCTTCATGTAGTGGGCGGGACCGAAACAGGAATGTGCTTTAACACATCAATATACACACGTTTTATTATGGGATGTGTCATCATCAGGAGTGCTTCCTGTGGCTCTGATGGTGTCAGATATATTATGGGATGTGTCATCATCAGGAGTGTTTCCTGTGGCTCTGATGGTGTCAGATATATTATGGGATGTGTTATCATTAGGAGTGCTTCCTGTGGCTCTGATGGTGTCAGATATACTATGGGATGTGTCATCATCAGAGGGGTGTACTACGAAGGAAGCTCAACACAGCCAGGCTTTGTGTTCATGTTCTGGCTTAACAAAACCTAAAGCCCCTAAACAGAGTTAAACGGTATCACGAAGGTAGTTATCAACTTGGTTTGTCAAGTCCGGCTCTCAGCTTTGTGCTCGTTCACATAAAAAGAGGTGTTTGGCGTCATATGATTCTACTTCCGCACATGGTCGCTGATTTCAGCCAAGAGGAGCAGGTTGTTTTAATGGAGAGAAGTATGAGCGATATAAAAAAGCGTGATCACAGCCAAAAGCAACACTGTTGCTGCAAATATGATAATTAATAATAAGTAAAGAGAGGAGGCTGATTTTAATTTCTGACAGCTGAACATTGTGGTACTTTAAAATACGAAGCTTTATCCATTTAAACAAAATAAACTAGAGCAACAACTGTCATTTTTAAATTGTGTTTTATATTGTTTTCATATATTTTACTGATCAATTATAGAATGAGTGTGTTTTATTGAAAGTGAGGCTGGGTGTGCGTATGAATATACAGTGAACTTTTTAGGTGCTGTACAGTAAATCTCATCGCCTATTGTCTCTGTACAATGACAACAAAGAGCTTTGTAACTGTGAAAATAGCATAGACCTATTCAAGATTTGTGTTTGGGCAACACTGCCATATAACAGGCCAAACACTGAAATTCATTTATTCGTGGCCACATAAAAGTGAAATGGCGGAGACGCTCAGAGAGAAAGTAAACACCAGCGGATCAGTGCGATCTCTCCCTCCGTACAGATGCTCAGTTCTGATCCAGCTCCACTGGACTTTCAAAGGAAAGGTTACGCCAGCTCCAAACGCGCTAAATTGTGAAACAGCGGCGCTTTTATAGCTGACTTTAAGATTAAACTCTGAACATAACCTGGTCAGGACCAGGTTATGAGCTAAGCATAAGTTACCATGGTGATCTAACCAGGTTAAGAGAGAGCCACCTTCGTGACACTGAAAGCCCTGGTTTTAGACTCCACATACCTCGCTAACCTGTTAATCTCGCTTTGTAGTACACCCCTCAGGAGTGCTTCCTGTGGTTCTGATGGTGTCAGATATATTATGGGATGTGTCATCATCAGGAGTGCTTCCTGGAGACGGTGGATAAGGCCACGCTGTGCTGCCCGATGTGCAGGAAGAGAGTTTCCACGTGGGCTCGTCTGAACAGCAAGAACAACACGCTGGTCGACCAGCAGCTGTGGACGCACATCCAGACCGCCTTCCCTCTGCAGTGTCAGCGCCGCCTCAGCGGGCAGGACGCCGTCACCGAGGACGACCCAGGAGGTACCGGTACAGACACACACAGACATCCCATAATACTGTTACTATCTGCAGGTGTAAAGGCTGTCACAATGTGACAGACACAAAACAACAACAACAAATATACAATAATAACATGTGACAGTAGTATAGATGTTGTATGTGTATGTTGCTATGTGACAGTACATGTGTAGCAGCTGTGGGTGCCATCATCAGGCAGGACGTATCCTGCTGTGATTGGAGGGAGCAGACAATGACAGTGGACACAGACACACTCAGGGGGCGGGGCTTAGTGATATACAGTAATAACACATAAGTGATGACAGAGAGAAGCCTCCCCACCCCCACCCCCCGACAGACTGAGTCTTTCATCACGAGGTGAAACGTTGACGTTCAGATGTCGGCTGCAGTCTCTGTAGGTGCATCAGTTTGCCTTGTGATCCAACAGAGGACGCTCTGAGAAATGTTGACCTGTTGCATGCCCTACTGACCCGTCACTAAACGAAGCTAATGCTAACATGTTGTTTTGCCACGACAATGGAGGACAACAGCGAGCAAAGCCGTCCTGTGAGTCAGCACGCATAGTTCAGCTGTATGACACCACAGGGGGAAACGTGGACAAACAGTCGCTCTCACAACAGATGTGTGGACGTCCCTGGGGACACATGCTGATGTGACAGTCACAGCTCAGTGTATATCAGACTCATGGGAACTCAGAGGAAGCCACACAGCTGCACACGCTGCACACTGGATGAGTTTGACTTCTCCCGTGAAGCGGTTGTTGCGGTCGTGATTAAGTTCATGACACCCTCTACATGCCAACAACACGTATGTTTCAGGACGTCTAATATCTCTGGGACAATTAGAGATGTACATCAGTTTAACCTTTCAAACAGTGTGTGATGTAGGGCTACATTTATCTGATCTATTCATGGGCCCCATGGGGCCAATCTGAAAATGTGCCACAGTGAAGACAGCGGCGAGTGGAGGCGGGCTCTCTGGACCCCCGGTTGTCTCGCCACAGAGACATCTCGTGACACCGGGTGAAGGACAGTGAGACAGACAGTGACTGTACATAAGAGGGACAAAAGGCAGCTGCTGCCCTGGGTGCGATGGACCTGTTTGGGGACTTGTATAAATCGAGTGACTTGGGTAAAGGTAGCGGTGTCGACATCCTGGAGATTAAAGCCTTCATGAAGGAGACTCTTTCTGCTTTGGTGGAGACACAGACCAGTGTTTCCCCTACCATTATATTAGGGGGGGCGCCCCGCCCCCCCCAACGGCACCCCCCGCCCCCCCTGGAAGGTCGAGTTAATTTTATTTAATATTATTTTCTATATAGCGCCAGATCACAACAGAAGTCATTTAAGGTTACCTTTCCTATAGAACAGGTCTATACCTTGTCCTTTTATTAAACTAACTAAATAACCTTGTGTTATTTATCTTATTTACACCACAGCATGTCACTTCTGTCTTTACATGGTCGCGCATTTTTAATTCCCTTCTGCTCTCTGTATCATGTACGGCGGAGTTCCGCCCCAAACACACACACAAACAGACACGTGCGCACACACAGGTGAGCACACTAGAGCGCAGCTTGGGCCGCATTTTCCCGACCGAACCCGACCCGAGTCCAAGACAATTATAAGCGAGCCCGACCCAAACTCAACGCAGTGTGTTACCTGACATAGTTATTGTTGCGGACAGTGTATAAACGACCATCAAAAGGCTGCTGTTACTCACAGTCAAACATGCCGCTCGCACAGCAGCACAGCACTGCACACACTTAGTTGGAGCGGAGCCTGTGTTGCGTTCAGGCGTTGTCATGTAAATAACAAATTTCTGCTGTTGAATAGGCCATAGCACAACACAGCAGCATGTCAAGTGGTTCCAAACCCGAGCAAAATTTCAGATTTTTTTTTTATCCAACCCCCCCCCACAAAAGCTGTAAACCTAGGGGAAATACTGCACAGACACACAGTGTGTGACAGCCCTAACAGTGACATCATCACAACCACCAATCAGACACTGTTTATGAAACCACATGACTCAGAGTGTGTGTGTGTGTGTGTGTGTGTGTGTGTGTGTGTGTGTGTGTGTGTATAGTGTCGGTGTGTTTTCCCAGAGTCAGTCAGCCTGGAGAGCTAAAGAAAGAATACGAGGACCAGGTCACTAAAGTAAGTTATGATGACGATGATGAAGATGTCAGTGTTAGTGAGACACATTTCTATCAAAATAAGTTCAAATGAAAAGGCCTGTCTATCTGTCAGAAAGGTCTGTCTGTCTGTGTGTCAGAAAGGCCTGTCTGTCTGTCTGACTGTCAGAAAGGCCTGTCTGTCTGTCTGTGTGTCAGAAAGGCCTGTCTGTCTGTCTGTGTGTCAGAAAGGCCTGTCTGTCTGTCTGTGCGTCAGAAAGGCCTGTCTGTCTGTCTGTGCATCAGAAAGGCCTGTCTGTCTGTCAGAAAGGCCTGTCTGTCTGTCTGTGCGTCAGAAAGGCCTGTCTGTCTGTCTGTGCGTCAGAAAGGCCTGTCTGTCTGTCTGACTGTCAGAAAGGCCTGTCTGTCTGTCTGTGTGTCAGAAAGGTCTGTTTGTCTGTCTGTGTGTCAGAAAGGTCTGTCTGTCTGTCTGTGTGTCAGAAAGGTCTGTTTGTCTGTCTGTGTGTCAGAAAGGTCTGTCTGTCTGTCTGTCAGAAAGGTCTGTCTGTCTGTGTGTCAGAAAGGTCTGTCTGTCAGAAAGGCCTGTCTGTCTGTCTGACTGTCAGAAAGGTCTGTCTGTCTGTGTGTCAGAAAGGTCTGAGCTGTTCTCTGTGTGTTAGTGGAGTCAGTTTAACCAGTTACAGTTACTTGACATCTGTCCTCCCCCTGTTATGTATCACTGTCTTTTTATGTTTCTTGGACGGGCTGAAACTGAAACAAATTTCGTTGCTCTGTAACATGTGCAATGACAATAAAGGTCATTCATTCATTCATTGACATGATGTCATTAATGACACATTAATAAACAGCTGCAGCTCCTGTCACAGAGTGAGGTCAGTGACCAGATGATGATGTCACCTCACATGTCTTTGACTCACATCACATCAGAATCATAACATGACACGCTGTGTAACGTGTAAATATCATGTCCCTGTACAGAGAAGAGATATGACATCATCTGGTGATGTGATGTAAACACTGTGATAAATGTTTGGCTCATTAACATAACAGCTGACTGTTGTTTACTGTTGTTGTTGTCAGCTGACGGAGGAGAAGCGAGCGATGGAGGAGGAGGAGCGAAGGGCCAGTGAGGAGTACATCCAGAGACTGCTGGCTGAGGAGGAGGAGCTCCTGCAGGAGGAGAGGAGGAGGCGTGAAGACGATGAGCGGCTCGCCAGACTGCTGAGTAACCAGCTGGTCAGTGTCTGAACGTGGTGACATCACAACTGGTCACATGACCTCACACGACACTCTGAGGGTTAGTTCAGAGGTGACATCGTGTCCCTGTGAGGACACGATGAAGAGGACGCAAACGCTGGTCGACCTGCTGACGTCCAATCAGAGCTCGTCTCGTCTACACGTCACATTCACACGTTCACACACTGCTGACAGAGTCTACAAGTCACATTCATACGTTCACGCTCTGCTGACAAGGTCTACATGTCACATTCACACGTTCACGCACTGCTGACAGAGTCTACATGTCACATTCACACGTTCACGCACTGCTGACAGAGTCTACATGTCACATTCACACGTTCACGCACTGCTGACAGTCTACACGTCACATTCACACGTTCACACACTGCTGACAGAGTCTACACGTCACATTCATACATTCACGCGCTGCTGACAGAGTGTACATGTCACATTCACGCACTGCTGACAGTCTACACGTCACATTCACACTTTCACGCACTGCTGACAGTCTACACGTCACATTCACACGTTCACACACTGCTGACAGAGTCTACACGTCACATTCATACATTCACGCGCTGCTGACAGAGTGTACATGTCACATTCACGCACTGCTGACAGTCTACACGTCACATTCACACTTTCACGCACTGCTGACAGTCTACACGTCACATTCACACGTTCACGCACTGCTGACAGAGTCTACATGTCACATTCACACGTTCACACACTGCTGACAGTGTTTACACGTCACATTCACACGTTCACACACTGCTGACAGTCTACACGTCACATTCACACGTTCACGCACTGCTGACAGAGTCTACATGTCACATTCACACGTTCACGCACTGCTGACAGTGTTTACACATCACATTCACACGTTCACACACTGCTTACAGTGTTTACACGTCACATTCACACGTTCACGCACTGCTGACAGGGGACACTGTCTGACTCCACTGTTTCATGTCCTCTGGGGGACACTGTCTGACTCCACTGTTTCATGTCCTCTGGGGGACACTGTCTGACTCCTCTGTTTCATGTCCTCCTGCAGAACTCGTCTCCTGTGTCCCAGGACAACCTCGGTCCTGCTGACGTCACTCCAGCAAAGAAGAAGAAGAAGGACGTCAGCGGGGGACAGATGGACAAGTATGTCCATCAGAGAACAGACCAGACTCAGTGGTGATGATGATGATGATGATGATAATGTTGTTTCTGTGTGTTTCAGGTTCTTGTGTCCTCTTCCCTCCAACAGCAGCTCATCCTCGTCCTCGTCCTCGTCTTTGTCCTCGTCCCTGTCTTCTCACTGCAGCTTCATGTCCAACAAGGTCAGTTTGATCATACATGTCAGAACTGAACATGTCTGAGGACAGAAGGTCTGGGGACAGACATACAGAGGACAGAGGGTCTGGGGACAGACATACAGGGGACAGACATACTGAGTACAGAGGGTCTGGGGACAGACATACAGAGGACAGAGGGTCTCTGGACAGACATACAGAGGACAGAAGGTCTGGGGACAGACATACAGAGGACAGAGGGTCTCTGGACAGACATACAGAGGACAGAAGGTCTGGGGACAGACATACAGAGGACAGAGGGTCTGGGGACAGACATACTGAGTACAGAGGGTCTGGGGACAGACATACAGAGGACAGAGGGTTGTTGACGTGTCCTCTGTATGAATAAAGTTGAATGTCTCTGTCTTTCAGGAGAACATCCTGGTGTCTCAGGTGGAGTGTCCCCTCCCTAAACTGGACTTTTACGGTCCTCAGAGGGACAGATCAGAGCCTCCGTCTGTCTCCGTGGACGACCAGCTCCACCCGGGGACACAGAGGAGTCACATGACTGGAGACAAGAGGAGGAGCTCTGAGCTGGACATGACGGAGGATGAGGAGGAGACGGTCACCAAACGAGGCCGTCTCCTCCCGTCCTCGTCCTCCCTGCAGGTGGAGGTCCTACAGGGAGTCTCTGAGCGGGAGGCTGAGCTGTTGAGGAGACATCAGCAGGAGGAGGACGACCTGCGTCTGGCGCTGCTCCTTCAGAAGGAGCTGGACCAGGAGGAGAAGCAGAGAGCCACCGACCGCCGCAAAGACTCCTCCGACCCTTATCTGCTCCGCCCACACAGCCGGGGGAAGGTGGAGGCCGCCGCCTCCCACACACCCTCCACAAAGACCTCCTCCTCCACCTCAAGGACCTGCACCCCATCCTCCACAAAGACCTCCTCCTCCACCTCAAGGACCTCCACCCCGTCCTCCACAAAGACCTCCTCCTCCACCTCAAGGACCTCCACCCCGTCCTCCTCTACAAGGACCTCCTCCTCCAGTAGAGGCAGCAAACAGGCCACTCTGACTGAGATGTTCTCCGGCCTGATCAGCTGAACCCCCTGTCTGTCCCCCTGTCTGTCCCCCTGTCTGTCCCTCTGTCTGTCCCCCTGTGTCCCTCTGTCTCAGCAGACACAGACCCGTTAATGAACAGTGACGGAGCTCTTCAGCCCTGCTCTTTTTTTTGGTTACCATGGAGATACTACGAGGACAAAAGGATGTGGACAACTGTCCCTCCTGTCTCACATGACGGTTCATGGTGGACGTCATCAATAACACTGACGCTGGTGTGATGTCATCAGTGAGGTCATCAGGCATTTCTGATGGAGCAGTTTTGTGTCGAAACAGAGACAAAGACAAACTGTCCTCATACTGGTGTCCACCAGGGGATGTCTGTGTTTGTCAAACAGAAGGTTGAGACACTGCGTCCTCTGAAGCTGAGACACTTTTGGTTTAAAGTTTCTTTTTGTAAACAACTTGTTTTAAATAAAGTTTTGGAGCAGAAAGACTTGCTGTCCTCACATGTCCTTTAATGTCCTCACCTGTCCATAAATGGCCTCACATGTCCTTTAATGTCCTCACATGTCCTTAAATGTCCTCACATATCCTTAAATGTCATCACCTGTCCTTAAATGTCCTTTAATGTCCTCTCCTGTCCTTTAATGTCCTCACTTATCCTTTTATGTCCTCACCTGTCTATAAATGGCCTCACATGTCCTTTAATGTTCTCACCTGTCCTTAAATGTCCTCACCTGTCTTTGAATGTCCTCACATATCCTTTAATGTCCTCACATGTCCTTAAATGTCCTCACCTGTCCTTTAATGTCCTCACATGCCATTTAATGTTCTCACCTGTCCTTAAATATCTTCACCTGTCCTTTAATGTCCTCACCTGTCCTTAAATGTCCTCACATATCCTTTAATGTCCTTAAATGTCCTCACCTGTCCTTAAATGGCCTCACCTGTCCTTAAATGGCCTCACCTGTCCTAAAATATCCTCACCTGTCCTTAAATGGCCTCACTTGTCCTTAAATGTCCTCACCTGTCCTTAAATGGCCTCACCTGTCCTTAAATATCCTCACCTGTCCTTAAATGGCCTCACATATCCTTTAATGTCCTCACCTGTCCTTAAATGTCCTCACATGTCCTTTAATGTCCTCACCTGTCCTTAAATGTCCTCAAATGTCCTTAAATTTCCTCACATGTCCTTTAACGTCCTCACATGTCCTTAAATGTCCTCACATGTCCTTAAATTTCCTCACATGTCCTTTAATGTCCTCACATATCCTTAAATGTCCTCACATGTCCTTTAATGTCCTCACCTGTCCTTAAATTTCCTCACCTGTCCTTAAATGTCCCCACATGTCCTTTAATGTCCTCACTTGTCCTTAAATTTCCTCACCTGTCCTTAAATGTCCTCACATGTCTCAGAACCAGGTCCTTATTCCAAACTCTCACATGTCCTTTAATGTCCTCACATGTCCTTAAATGTCCTCACATGTCTCAGCGTCCGGTTCTCATTCCAAACTCTCACGTCCTTTAATGTCCTCAAAGGACAGAGTCAAACCTGTATTTTAGGTGACACCCACACCTGTCCTGTGACGTCATTCTTGGTACAACCTCAGGGGACGGACGTATTTAAACACTTCAGGACAAAATGATGAAGTGAGGACATTTTCCATCCCAAAGGTCAAAGGTCAGTATCACTGTGACATCATCGTGTATCTCAGGGACAGGAGGGGAGACATGGGGACAGGTGGTGGACAGGTGATCTTGACTCTGAGACACCAGATCATAATGGGGTCACTCTTAATGTCTCTTGGTGTCTGGTGATGTCTCGTGGTGTCTCTTAATGTCTTGTGGTGTCTCTTGGTGTCTGTTAATGTCTCTTGGTGTCTGTTAATGTCTCTTGGTGTCTCTTAATGTCTCGTGGTGTCTGCTAATGTCTCTTGGTGTCTCTTAATGTCTCTTGGTGTCTCTTAATGTCTCGTGGTGTCTGCTAATGTCTCTTGGTGTCTCTTAATGTCTCGTGGTGTCTGTTAATGTCTCTTGGTGTCTCTTAATGTCTTGTGGTGTCTGTTAATGTCTCTTGGTGTCTCTTAATGTCTTGTGGTGTCTGTTAATGTCTCTTAATGTCTTGTGGTGTCTGTTAATGTCTCGTGGTGTCTGTTAATGTCTCTTGGTGTCTGTTAATGTCTCGTGGTGTCTGTTAATGTCTCTTGGTGTCTGTTAATGTCTCGTGGTGTCTGTTAATGTCTCTTGGTGTCTGTTAATGTCTTGTGGTGTCTGGTGATGTCTCTTGGTGTCTCTTAATGTCTCGTGGTGTCTTTTAATGTCTCTTAATGTCTTGTGGTGTCTTTTAATGTCTCTTCATGTCTTGTGGTGTCTCTTAATGTCTCGTGTCTCTTAATGTCTCGTGGTGTCTCTTAATGTCTCTTGGTGTCTCTTAATGTCTCGTGGTGTCTGCTAATGTCTTTTGGTGTCTGTTAATGTCTCGTGGTGTCTGGTGATGTCTCTTGGTGTCTCTTAATGTCTCGTGGTGTCTTTTAATGTCTCTTAATGTCTTGTGGTGTCTCTTAATGTCTCTTGGTGATTCTTAATGTCTCGTGGTGTCTCTTAATGTCTCTTGGTGATTCTTAATGTCTCGTGGTGTCTCTTAATGTCTCTTGTTGTCTCTTAATGTCTCTTCTTGTCTGTTAATGTCTCTTGGTGTCTCTTAATGTCTCTTGTTGTCTCTTAATGTCTCTTGGTGTCTGTTAATGTCTCGTGTCTGCTAATGTCTCTTGGTGTCTCTTGGTGTCTCTTAATGTCTCTTGTTGTCTCTTAATGTCTCTTGGTGTCTCTTGTCTCTTAATGTCTCTTGGTGTCTCTTGTTGTCTCTTAATGTCTCTTGTTGTCTCAATGTCTCACCTGTCCTTAAATTTCCTCACCTGTCCTTAAATGTCCCCACATGTCCTTTAATGTCCTCACTTGTCCTTAAATTTCCTCACCTGTCCTTAAATGTCCTCACATGTCTCAGAACCAGGTCCTTATTCCAAACTCTCACATGTCCTTTAATGTCCTCACATGTCCTTAAATGTCCTCACATGTCTCAGCGTCCGGTTCTCATTCCAAACTCTCACGTCCTTTAATGTCCTCAAAGGACAGAGTCAAACCTGTATTTTAGGTGACACCCACACCTGTCCTGTGACGTCATTCTTGGTACAACCTCAGGGGACGGACGTATTTAAACACTTCAGGACAAAATGATGAAGTGAGGACATTTTCCATCCCAAAGGTCAAAGGTCAGTATCACTGTGACATCATCGTGTATCTCAGGGACAGGAGGGGAGACATGGGGACAGGTGGTGGACAGGTGATCTTGACTCTGAGACACCAGATCATAATGGGGTCACTCTTAATGTCTCTTGGTGTCTGGTGATGTCTCGTGGTGTCTCTTAATGTCTTGTGGTGTCTCTTGGTGTCTGTTAATGTCTCTTGGTGTCTGTTAATGTCTCTTGGTGTCTCTTAATGTCTCGTGGTGTCTGCTAATGTCTCTTGGTGTCTCTTAATGTCTCTTGGTGTCTCTTAATGTCTCGTGGTGTCTGCTAATGTCTCTTGGTGTCTCTTAATGTCTCGTGGTGTCTGTTAATGTCTCTTGGTGTCTCTTAATGTCTTGTGGTGTCTGTTAATGTCTCTTGGTGTCTCTTAATGTCTTGTGGTGTCTGTTAATGTCTCTTAATGTCTTGTGGTGTCTGTTAATGTCTCTTAATGTCTCGTGGTGTCTGTTAATGTCTCTTGGTGTCTGTTAATGTCTCGTGGTGTCTGTTAATGTCTCTTGGTGTCTGTTAATGTCTCGTGGTGTCTGTTAATGTCTCTTGGTGTCTGTTAATGTCTTGTGGTGTCTGTTGATGTCTCTTGGTGTCTCTTAATGTCTCGTGGTGTCTTTTAATGTCTCTTAATGTCTTGTGGTGTCTTTTAATGTCTCTTCATGTCTTGTGGTGTCTCTTAATGTCTCGTGTCTCTTAATGTCTCGTGGTGTCTCTTAATGTCTCTTGGTGTCTCTTAATGTCTCGTGGTGTCTGCTAATGTCTTTTGGTGTCTGTTAATGTCTCGTGGTGTCTGGTGATGTCTCTTGGTGTCTCTTAATGTCTCGTGGTGTCTTTTAATGTCTCTTAATGTCTTGTGGTGTCTCTTAATGTCTCTTGGTGATTCTTAATGTCTCGTGGTGTCTCTTAATGTCTCTTGGTGATTCTTAATGTCTCGTGGTGTCTCTTAATGTCTCTTGTTGTCTCTTAATGTCTCTTCTTGTCTGTTAATGTCTCTTGGTGTCTCTTAATGTCTCTTGTTGTCTCTTAATGTCTCTTGGTGTCTGTTAATGTCTCGTGTCTGCTAATGTCTCTTGGTGTCTCTTGTTGTCTCTTAATGTCTCTTGGTGTCTCTTAATGTCTCTTGTTGTCTCTTAATGTCTCTTGGTGTCTCTTGTCTCTTAATGTCTCTTGGTGTCTCTTGTTGTCTCTTAATGTCTCTTGTTGTCTCAATGTCTCTTAATGTCTCTTGGTGTCTCTTAATGTCTCGTGGTGTCTGTTAATGTCCCTTAATGTCTCTTGGTGTCTCTTAATGTCTCTTGTTGTCTCTTAATGTCTCGTGGTGTCTGTTAATGTCTCTTGGTGTCTCTTAATGTCTCGTGGTGTCTTTTAATGTCTCTTAATGTCTTGTGGTGTCTCTTAATGTCTATTGGTGTCTCTTAATGTCTCTTGGTGTCTGTTAATGTCTTGTGGTGTCTCTTAATGTCTCTTGGTGTCTGTTAATGTCTTGTGGTGTCTGTTAATGTCTCTTAATGTCTCTTGGTGTCTGTTAATGTCTCTTGTTGTCTCTTAATGTCTCTTGGTGTCTCTTAATGTCTCTTGTTGTCTCTTGGTGTCTCTTAATGTCTCTTGGTGTCTCTTGTTGTCTCTTAATGTCTCTTGGTGTCTCTTCAATTTCAATTTCAATTCAATTTTATTTATAAAGCCCAATATCACAAATCACAATTTGCCTCAGAGGGCTTTACAGCATACAACATCCCTCTGTCCTTTGGACCCTCACAGCGGCTAAGGAAAAACTCCCCAAAAAAACCCTTTAACGGGGAGAAAAAAATGGTAGAAACCTCAGGAAGAGCGACTGAAGGAGGGATCCCTCTTCCAGGACGGACAGACGAGCAATAGATGTTGTACAGAACAGATCAATATAATGAATTAACAGTAATCCATATGACACAATGAGACATAAAGAGAGACAGATATTATATTAATAATATGATTATATATGTATGTGACAATAATGACGTGTATAATAGTCCAGGTATGACTAATAGTAACAGCAGCAGTGGGAGGCATCAGGCAGGACCACGGCAGCAGCACAACCACGACACATCATCCAGGCACAGCTGCGGTACGAGTTGACCTGCGAGACAGTGGAGCACAAAGGCTCCGGAGAACAAGCCGAGTTAGTGACATGCAGTAGGCCTGGGTTAGAGAGATGCATTAACAGGACATGAATACTAGCAAGGGAGAGAGAGAGAGAGAGAGGGAGAGAAGGGGCTCGGTGTATTATAGGAGGTCCCCCAGCAGACTAGGCCTATGTCAGCCTAACTAGGGGCTGGTCCAAGACAAGCCTGAGCCAGCCCAAACTATAAGCTATATCAAAAAGGAAAGTCTTAAGTCTAGTCTTAAAAGTGGAGACGGTGTCTGCCTCCCGGACCGAAACAGGAAGCTGATTCCACAAAAGAGGAGCCTGATAGCTGAAGGCTCTGGCTCCTGTTCTACTTTTGGAGACTTTAGGGACCACAAGTAACCCTGCATTCTCAGAGCGCAGTGTTCTGGTGGGATAATAGGGCACTATGAGCTCTCTGAGATATGATGGAGCCTGATCATTTAGAGCTTTGTAAGTTAAGAGAAGGATTTTAAATTCAATTCTGGATTTTACAAGGAGCCAGTGCAGAGAAGCTAAAACAGGAGAAATATGATCTCGTTTCTTAGTTCCTGTCAGTACACGTGCCGCCGCGTTCTGGATTAGCTGGAGAGTTTTCAGGCACTTATTAGAGCTACCTGATAATAGAGAATTACAGTAATCCAGCCTCGAGGTAACAAACGCATGGACCAATTTTTCAGCATCTTTTAGTGACAGGATAGGCCTAATTTTCGCAATATTACGCAGATGAAAAAATGCAGTCCGAGACGTTTGTTTTAAATGGGAGTTAAAAGACAAATCTTGATCAAATAATACTCCGAGGTTTCTTACGGTGGTGCTAGAGCCCAGAGCAATGCCATCCAGAGAAACTATATCATCAGATAAAGAGTTTCTGAGCTGTTTGGGGCCAAGAACAATAACTTCAGTTTTGTCTGAATTTAACATCAGGAAATTGGTGCTCATCCAGGTTTTTATATCTTTAAGGCATTTCTGAAGTTTAGTTAATTGATCCGTTTCTTCTGGCTTTATCGATAAATACAACTGTGTATCATCCGCATAACAATGGAAATTTACAGAGTGATTTCTAATGATGTTACCTAAAGGAAGCATATATAGAGTGAATAGAATTGGTCCGAGCACTGAACCTTGAGGTACTCCAAAACAAACTTTAGTACGTGAAGATGATTCATTATGAACGTGAACAAACTGAAAGCGATCGGATAAGTACGATTTAAACCAGCTTAGTGCAGAACCTTTAAGGCCAATTGAATGTTCCAGTCTCTGTAGCAGAATTTGATGGTCAATTGTGTCAAATGCGGCACTAAGATCTAGTAAGACAAGTACAGAGACGAGACCTTTGTCTGAAGCAATCAGAAGATCATTTGTAATTTTAACTAGTGCTGTCTTGGTGCTATGATGCACTCTAAATCCTGACTGAAATTCCTCAAATAAATTATTATCATGGAGAAAGTCACACAGCTGGTCTGCGACTACTTTCTCAAGGATCTTTGAGAGAAAGGGAAGGTTGGATATAGGTCTGTAATTGGCTAACACCTCTGGATCCAATGTGGGCTTTTTTAACAGAGGTTTAATTACAGCTACCTTAAAAGACTGTGGTACATAGCCCGTTAATAAAGATATATTGATCATGTCTAGTATGCAAGTGTTAACTAAAGGTAAGACTTCCTTAAGTAGCCTAGTTGGGATGGGGTCCAATAGACACGTTGATGACTTGGATGAAGAAATCATTGATGTCAATTGTTGAATAGAAATCAGGGAGAAGCAATCTAGATATGTATCAGCACTTATAGCTGTGTTTGAAGGCAGATTAGTACTGTTAGACGGCAGGAGGTCATGAATTTAGCCTCTAATAGTTACAATTTTGTCATTAAAAAAGCTCATAAAATCATTACTGCTTAGGGCTAAAGGAATACAAGGCTCAATAGAGCTGTGACTCTCTGTCAGCCTGGCTACAGTGCTGAAAAGAAACCTGGGGTTGTTCTTATTTTCTTCTATTAATGATGAGTAATAGTTTGCTCTGGCATTGTGGAGGGCTCTCCTGTATGTTTTTAGACTATCTAACCAGATTAAATGAGAATCTTCCAGTTTGGTTAATCGCCAATTCCTTTCAAATTTTCGCGACATTTGCTTTAATTTTCTAGTTTGGGAGTTATACCAGGGAGCAAACTTTCTTTGCTTTGCGAACTTCTTTTTAAGAGGTGCTACGGAGTCAAGAATTGTTCGCAGTGAGTCTGCAGCGCTATCGACGAGATGATCAATTTGGGAGACTTTAAAGTCAGTACGGGAAACCTCAGTTACAGAGGGTATTAAATTTAACGCCGATGGAATCACTTCCTTAAATTTTGCTACCACACTATCTGATAAACACCTAGTATAGTAGCTGTTACTGCGTGGCGCGTAGTCAAGTAGACAGAAATCAAAAGTTATTAAGTAATGGTCTGATAGAGGGATTCTCTGGAAGGACCATTAAGTTATTAATCTCAATTCCATACGCCAGAACTAGATCGAGGGTGTGGTTAAAACGGTGAGTGGGCTTATGTACACTTTGACTGAAGCCAGTGGAGTCTAATAATGTGATAAACGCAGTAGCGAGGGAGTCATTATCAGCGTCCACGTGAATATTGAAATCGCCTACAATAATAACTTTATCTGATTTCAGGACTAAACTGGATAAAAACTCTGAGAATTCAGATAAGAATTCTGAATACGGGCCAGGAGCGCGGTACACTATAACAAATAGAAGAGGCTGCGATGTTTTCCAGGTCGGATGTAAAAGACTAAGGACAAGGCTTTCAAAGGATTCATAATCTAGTTTAGGTTTAGGGCTGATTGATAGACTAGAGTTAAAAATGGCTGCAACTCCCCCTCCTCGGCCGCTGCCTCGAGGAACGTGGGTATTATTATGACTGGGAGGAGTGGATTCATTTAGACTAACATATTCATCATGACACAGCCAGGTTTCGGTGAGGCTGAGTAAATCAATATGATTATCTGATATTAATTCGTTTACTAACACTGCTTTGGAAGATAACGATCTGACATTTAACAGTCCACATTTCATTCTCCTGTTTTGTCTCTGTCACAGAAGAGGTTTTAATTTTTATCAGGTTGTTCTGTACAACTCCTCTTTGTTTGACTTTATATTTAAATAATTTAGGAGGTCGGGGGACAGACACCGTTTGTATGACACTATGGGTGGGTGACTGCTCTAGAAGCTCAGAGAAGTGTTTTACACTGCGACTCTGATTCCTGGTCTCAACTCTGGGTTGTCACGGTTTTAGATCACTAATAAACTTGTCCAGGTTTCTAGATATGAGAGCTCCATCCAAAGTGGGATGAATGCCATCTCTCCTGATCAGACCAGGTTTTCCCCAGAAGGTTTTCCAATTATTAACGAAGCCCACATCGTCTGCTGGACACCACCTGGACAGCCAGCGATTGAATGATGACATGCGGCTAAACATATCATCAGTGGTCAGATTTGGCAGGGGTCCAGAGAAAACTACGGAGTCCGACATAGTTTTAGCATACTGACACACCGAGGCAACATTAATTTTAGTGACCTCCGATTGGCGTAACCGGGTGTCATTAACGCCGACGTGAATAACAATCTTACTGAATCTACGTTTAGCTTTAGCCAGCAGTTTCAAATTTGATTCAATGTCGCCCGCTCTGGCCCCAGGGATACATTTGACTATGGTCGCTGGTGTCGCTAACTTCACGTTTCTCAAAATAGAGCTGCCAATTACCAGAGTTTTCTCCTCAGCGGGTGTGTCACTGAGTGGGGAAAAACGGTTAGAAACGTGAACGGGCTGGTGGTGAGCCGAGGGCTTCGGCCTGGTACTACGCTTCGCTCGGAAAGTCACCCAGCCTCCTGGCTGCACAGGGGTTACCGGAGGACCGCTAACAGAGGCTATGCTAAGTGGCTCTGCGCCGGCTACAGGGGACTGGCTAACTACCGCAGCTAAAGTTTGACTCTCCATGGTGCAGAGCCGAGCTTCTAATTGACTAAGCCTCGCCTCCAACGCAGAAAATAAACTACATTTCTCACATGTACCATTATCGCTAAAGGAGGCAGAGGAGTAACTAAACATCTGGCACACCGAGCAAGAGAGTGCAGGAGAGGAAGCCATCGCTAGGTGCTAAGCTAAGGTAGCTAACAAGGCCGAGGGTGTGTGAGCAAGCAAAGAATAAGACAGTCGTTTAAAGAAGCGGAGTGATTAACACTACAACTAGTGTGGTTTAAGAAGTGAAGTGGATGTTTAACGGCTAAAGTGAGGAGAAAAAGCAGAAAAGTAGCTGGTGAGAGATCGCTGCAGCAGCTGAGAGACACCAACACAGAAACACCGGAAATGACACAACACGCTTACCGCAGTATCATCCACTGTCCTTGTCTCTTGTTGTCTCTTAATGTCTCTTGTTGTCTCTTAATGTCTCTTAATGTCTCTTGGTGTCTCTTGTTGTCTCTTAATGTCTCTTGGTGTCTCTTGTTGTCTCTTAATGTCTCTTGGTGTCTGTTAATGTCTCTTGGTGTCTCTTAATGTCTCTTGGTGTCTCTTGTTGTCTCTTAATGTCTCTTGGTGTCTCTTAATGTCTATTGATGTCTCTTAATGTCTCTTGGTGTCTCTTGTTGTCTCTTAATGTCTCTTGGTGTCTCTTAATGTCTCTTAATGTGACTGCAGGTCGACAGTCTGAGTGATGATGTCACTTCCTCTGAGGTTCCTGTGGTTTCTCTGAGGTCATGTGACCCTGCAGGAAGTTGCCGTGCGTCCTCGTGGATCAGCGGCGTCCTGGTTCCTCCATGTTGTGGCTCCTCAGCAGGACGTGTTTGTGACGAGTCATCGTGTTTGTGTCATTATCAGTGGTGGCGGCGTCTCGCTGAGATTGTCTCGTCCTGGCTGTGACTCAGGATCAGAGCAGGTCACCGGTTCGATCCCCGTCTCCTCCTGTCTGCATGTCCACGTGTCCTCAAGTAAACCCTGAACCCTGACCAACTCCTGACATCGCTGTGACGTCACAGTGATGTCATTGTGATGTCACTGTGACACTGATCGTCAGCTGATTCAGTCTGTCACATGTTGATGACATCATTAAACATGTGACACATCAGAACCAACCTGACAGCTCGTGGCCTTAATCCTCCGACTCCACCCGACCATCTGCGGCGTCCACATTTACTCGAGTACTCCAAAAATACTCTGTTACATGTTACATGTCAGACTGCTCCATGACAGGCTCCAGTAAAGTAAACGTACTCGGATACATTCGACCGTCAGAACTGTGTTCAGACAGCTGATGATGTCACAGGAGGATCAGGGTTATATTTCCCATGAGTCTTTGCTGTGAGTCACAGTGAGACGCTAAAATAAGACGACTGGACTGAAAATAGACAGAAAGACGAAGTGGACACTCAGAATCACTGCTGAGGGACAAACTGAAGGGGACACGTGGACATTCAGAGTCACTGCTGAGGGACAAACTGAAGGGGACACGTGGACACTCAGAGTCACTGCTGAGGGACAAACTGAAGGGGACGCGTGGACATTCAGAGTCACTGCTGAAGGACAAACTGAAGGGGACGCGTGGACATTCAGAGTCACTGCTGAGGGACAAACTGAAGGGGACGCGTGGACATTCGGAGTCACTGCTGAGGGACAAACTGAAGGGGACGCGTGGACACTCGGAGTCACTGCTGAGGGACAAACTGAAGGGGACACGTGGACATTCGGAGTCACTGCTAAGGGACAAACTGAAGGGGACACGTGGACATTCGGAGTCACTGCTGAAGGACAAACTGAAGGGGACACGTGGACACTCGGAATCACTGCTGAGGGACAAACTGTAGGGGACACGTGGACATTTGGAGTCACTGCTGAGGGACAAACTGAAAGGGACACGTGGACATTCGGAGTCACTGCTGAGGGACAAACTGAAGGGGACACGTGGACACTCGGAATCACTGCTGAGGGACAAACTGAAGGGGACACGTGGACACTCGGAGTCACTGCTGAAGGACAAACTGTAGGGGACACGTGGACACTCAGAGGACACATGACAGCAGCCTTCATGGACGTCTTTTATCAGTTGACACGTCCCTGTATCGTAGTGGCAGGACGTGTCAGCTGATTGGACGGTCTGAGACATGACATCATACATCAGAGGACAGATTAAACTCCAGAGTGTCTCTGCTCAGTTTGAGTTCAGTTAAAACAACAGACCAATATTTATCTGGAATATTCATCATGGAGACAGATAAAGACACCGTCCATCTGTCTGTCCATCTGTCCATCAGCAGGAAACAGTTTTACATGTCTCACTGAGGCTCCTTCTGACCCTCGACGAGTTACAGTTTAAATTTTCACTGAAACATTTGATCTGATAAATAATTTCATGTGTTCACAGAGAGTCATGTGTTCATGTCATTAAATGATTCACTCACTCACAGAGGATCAATAATCAGTCACACAACAGAACACGTGTCGACAGGTTTGGTCTTCATGAGACGAAACAAACTTCTGTCAGAACTTCCTGTCTGTACGAGGACACTGTGCACGTGTGAGCATGTGTGCACGTTATATGTGTGCACACACACAATCAGCTGGTGATGAGGCCAACTGACAGCTGATCCAGATGACATCACAGACTGACATCACTTTACGTGACGCTTCACAAGAAACCACCTCTCAGTTCTATAAGAACATGTTTCCTCTCTCCTCACTTGGTTTCCTTGTTTCCTCTCTCCTCACTTGGTTTCCTTGTTTCCTCATTTCCTCACTCGGTTTCCTTGTCTCCTCTCTCCTCACTTGGTTTCCTTGTTTCTTCTCTCCTCACTTGGTTTCCTTGTTTCCTCTCTCCTCACTTGGTTTCCTTGTTTCCTCTTTCCTCACTTGGTTTCCTTGTTTCCTCATTTCCTCACTTGGTTTCCTTGTCTCCTCTCTCCTCACTTGGTTTCCTTGTCTCCTCATTTCCTCACTTGGTTTCCTTGTCTCCTAATTTCCTCACTTGGTTTCCTTGTTTCCTCTCTCCTCACTTGGTTTCCTTGTTTCCTCTCTCCTCACTTGGTCTCCTTGTCTCCTCTCTCCTCACTTGGTTTCCTTGCGTCTCTCTGAGTGTCCTTGGCGGGACAGACTAAGACGTCAGGAAAAGTCACAAGTGGAGGAAACACACTGGGACACACCCACTCCGTCTTTTTAAGCCCCGCCCCCTGACAAAGTCCAGTCAGCTCTGATTGGTCAGTGTTTATCTTCATGTCTCTGCAGCTGTGACGGCTGTGATGTCTTCCTGATGTTAGCATGTAGCTACATGTAGCAGTGTGTGTGATGTTAGCATGTAGCTACATGTAGCAGTGTGTGTGATGTTAGTATGTAGCTACTTGTAGCAGTGTGTGTGTGTGTGTGTGTGTGATGTTAGCATGTAGCTACATGTAGCAGTGTGCGTGTGTGTGTGGTTAGCATGTAGCTACATGTAACAGTGTGTGTGTGTTATGTTAGCATGTAGCTACATGTAGCAGTGTGTGTGTGTGTTATGTTAGCATGTAACTACATGTAGCAGTGTGTGTGTGTGTGTTATGTTAGCATGTAGCTACATGTAGCAGTGTGTGTGTGTGATGTTAGCATGTAGCTACATGTAGCAGTGTGTGAGATGTTAGCATGTTGCTACATGTAGCAGTGTGTGTGTGTGTGTTATGTTAGCATGTAGCTACATGTAGCAGTGTGTGTGTGTGTGTTATGTTAGCATGTAGCTACATGTAGCAGTGTGTGTGTGTGATGTTAGCATGTAGCTACATGTAGCAGTGTGTGAGATGTTAGCATGTTGCTACATGTAGCAGTGTGTGTGTGATGTTAGTATGTAGCTACATGTAGCAGTGTGTGTGTGATGTTAGTATGTAGCTACATGTAACAGTCTGTGATGTTAGCATGCAGCTACATGTAACAGTGTGTGTGTGTGTGTGTGTGTGTGTGTGTGTGTGTTATGTTAGCATGTAGCTACATGTAGCAGTGTGTGGGTTATGTTAGCATGTAGCTACATGTAACAGTGTGTGTGGGATGTTAGCATGTAGCTACATGTAGCAGTGTGTTTGTGTGTGTGTGTGTGTGTGTGTGTGTGTGTGTGTGTGTGATAGCATGTAGCTACATGTAGCAGTGTGTTTGTGATGTTAGCATGTAGCTACATGTAGCAGTGTGTGTGTGATGTTAGCATGCAGCTACATGTAGCAGTGTGTGCGATGTTAGCATGTAGCTACATGTAGCAGTGTGTGTGTGATGTTAGCATGTAGCTACGTTTACAGACGTTTTTATTTTCTAATGTTTAACTCTTGATGTTTTTCTCAAAACACTTGACCTACAAACTTTTTTTTTTTTTTTTTGTTGACCTACAAACTGACAGCCTAGGATGTTTCCTGTTTCCATATATGACAGTGGGCGTGTCCTCCTGGTGTATTTCCTGTTTCCATATACAGCAGTGTGTGTTTGTTATAAATGTGTGACTGTGTTCCTCAGTGTCAGTCTGAACTGAATCATCGTTTGTCAGCGTCCTCACGGTGAGTGTATTCATGTTTTCATCCCCACTGTATGACAGGGTGATTGTTATTGTCATTACTGTTGTTGTTGTTGTTGTTGTTGTCCTGTCTGAGCTCAGGAAGCTGCAGAACAAACATGCCAACAGATGTTTTTACTCTTTAAATGAATCAGATTAAGTTGTGATCACATTAAACTTTCTTGAATGTAAACATGAAGTTATTTATGAATTAATTAATTATTGATCGATCAGAAACTGAACATGATGTTTGTATGTATTTATGATTTTCTGTCACAGTAAAGTCTAACAGGAAGTGGTCACATTAACCCTTCAGAATAAAACAGGCTCAGAGATTCACTGATCATCTTTAGTCTGTTTGTTCTGCAGCTCATTTCCTGTGTCTTTTCAGAATAAAAGCTCTGATAAACAGAGTCCAGCAGGTGAACGCTGCAGAGCGTTCACAGACAGATATCTTCATCTTAAAATACCTTTAATGAACTCTTAATTTTCCCCTTAACTCTGAGTCAGATCCTTCATGTGTTCACAGACATGATGAATTCAACTTTAACATTTTAACTCTGTCACCTTATATTTTCACTGTGAATCTGTGACTGTGGAGTTTAAAGTGTTTTTGAGGGTTTTTAAGGAGTTTTTTTAAGGTGAACTTTGAGGCTCAGAAGGTTTTTCAGCTGCTGATTAAAAACCCTTAAAACCATCATTCAGAAATTTTCAGATCAGAAAACTTTATTATAAAATAACATTAAAATACCTCTTAACATTACCTTAACTTAGACCTTAACTTTACCTTAAATTTGACCTTAACGTAGACCTTAACATAGACTTTAACTTTACCTTCAATTTGACCTTAACTTTGACCTCAACTTTAACTTAACATAGACCTTAACTTTACCTTAACTTAGACTGTAATGTGTCAGTAATGGATGTCTGAATAAATGAGTCTTAAACTGCAGGAGCTCAAAGTTTCTGTTTAAATTCATCTGAAATAAAAAAACGTTTGTTGTTTCTGCAGCAGGAAGTCGAGACTTTTGTCATCATCGTCGTCTTCATGTCTTTACCTTACGTTACCTTACGTTACATTCCCTCACGTCACCTTATGTTCCCTCACCTCACCTTACGTTCCCTTATGTTAAGTTACATTACATTCCCTCACGTCACCTTATGTTACATCCCCTTATGTTCCCTTACTTTCCCTCACGTCACCTTATGTTCCCTTACGTCACTCTACATTACGTTACATTACGTTCCCTCACGTCACCTTACGTTACGTTACATTAAGTTCCCTCACGTCACCTTACGTTACCTTACATTACGTTCCCTCACGTCACCTTATGTTCCCTTACGTCACCTTACGTTCCCTCACGTTACCTTACATTACATTCCCTCACGTCACCTTATGTTCCCTTACGTCACCTTACGTTCCCTTATGTTACCTTATGTTCCTTCACGTTACCTTATGTTCCCTCACGTTACCTTATGTTCCCTTACGTCACCCTATGTTCCCTTACGTCACATTACATTCCCTCACGTTACCTTATGTTCCCTTATGTCACATTACGTTCCCTCACGTTACCTTATGTTCCCTTACGTCACCTTACGTTCCCTCATGTTACCTTATGTTCCCTTACGTCACCTTATGTTCCCTTACGTCACCTTACGTTCCCTCACGTAACCTTACATTAAGTTCCCTCACATCACCTTATGTTCCCTTACGTCACCTTACGTTCCCTCACGTTACCTTACATTAAGTTCCCTCACGACACCTTATGTTCCCTTACGTCACCTTACATTCCCTCACGTTACCTTATGTTCCCTTATGTCACATTACATTCCCTCACGTCACCTTATGTTCCCTTACGTCACCTTACGTTCCCTCACGTTACCTTACATTAAGTTCCCTCACGTCACCTTATGTTCCCTTATGTCACATTACATTTGTTTGTCAGAGAGTTTATTTAGTAAATTATTGTTGTTGTTGACGTGTTTATATGTCAACACGTCAGCGCTCCATCAGCGGACTGATCCTCTCACTGGTTGTTGATCACTGATCATTGACTGAGAGTCTGTGACGTCTGAAGAGGCAGAAGAAGAAGAAGATTAGCATGTAGCTGTTAGCTCGACTGTGAGGGCGGTGAAGGGTTAAAGATCAGGTGACATCATCAAGTGACATCATCAGGTGACATCAGATCAGGTAAAAGCTGATCGATCAGTTATTGATCAGAGGCGATAAAAACAGTCGAGACTTAAACGTCCTGATTGGTCCTTTAATCTGTCTCAGAGGACGTGGAATCTAAATGTCTCCATGTGAGGTGCAGGTTTATCGGTGCAGGAGGACGCCGTCCTCGTGGTCGACCGCCTCGTCTCTGCACTGCCGCCGCCACTGTCTCCCCGAGACTCGAGTATAACGAAACAGTAGAGGAGCGTCAGTGATCAGACGGCGCCGCGTCAACTGTGTTTATTGTCTCCTCCTCCTCTGCAGGGCATCATTGGCCGCTCCTCCTGATTATTTAAAGCAAAGGTCAAAGGTCACAGGTGTTCACACTGACGAGGTCACTTCTTCTGACATGAAGTAACACATTATAAATGAGTCGATGAATTTTCACAATAAAAGCCTGTACATAATAAAAATAACCTCAGGGAGCATTGAATATAAACATTACACGGTGACTTCCTGTTTGTGACACGGTGCCATCCTGTGACCTCTGACCTCTGACCCTGTGACGGCCCACAGATGTGTGTGTCGAGGTGTCTGCGGTGTGTGGCCGTCTCTCTGGTTCCCATGGCGATGGTGTGCATGGTGTCCAACATCCTGCTGCTGCTTCCTGATCTGAAGATCCACTTCCTGTTGGAGGGTCATGTGACCAGAGAGGCCTCCTGGGCCACGGGCCTGTGGGGCTCCGGCGTCCTGGTGAGTCATGTGACGAGTCATGTGACGAGTCATCACACTGTGGTGTGTGTTTGACTCACGCTGTGTGTGTGTGTGTGTGTGTGTGTGTGTGTGTGTGTGGTCACATGTCCTGAGGTTGAGACACGTCTCACCACGTCCAACATATAACTGTCCAATGATCTGAGACGAAGGACACAGTGTCTCATGGGGACATTAAAGAGACGGAGGACACAGTGTCTCATGGGGACATTAAAGAGACGAAGGACACAGTGTCTCATGGGGACATTAAAGAGACGGAGGACACAGTGTCTCATGGGGACATTAAAGAGACAGAGGACACAGTGTCTGATGAAGACATTAAAGAGACAGAGGACACAGTGTCTCATGGGGACATTAAAGAGACAGAGGACACAGTGTCTGATGAAGACATTAAAGAGACAGAGGACACAGTGTCTCATGGGGACATTAAAGAGACAGAGGACAGAGTGTCTCATGGGGACATTAAAGAGACAGATGGATGTCCGTTTGTCTTGGTGGCGTTGATGTGACACCAGTTGACAAAGTCCATGATGTCCCCCCGTACTCCAGATCCGTCCCCGAGGAGGACTGTCCCCTGGGGAGCCTCCGTGCTGCAGCAGACCACATCATATGTGACCACACACTGTCGTCTGCTGGTGAGGTCGTCGATGGTCCACGCCGCCAGGTGGCGGTCGGCTCCAGCTCCTCCCAACTTCCCCCGGAGCAGAGATGACAGGGTTAAAGGTCATGTAGTCCGTGATGTCAAACTGTCCATGTCCTCCCCATGTCGACTGTCCCAGTCAGTAGCTCCTCTACTGTCCCTCAGAGCCATGCTGGTCTCCTCAGACCATGTCCTCACATGCCTGATGGGGGGGGACCCTTAAAGGACAGTAAGGAGGCGGAGCTACTGTAACCAGCTGCCACTCAGGCGGCGCCATCTTGGACTTATCGCTTACTGTCCTCTGTCCTCTGTCCTCAGGTCCTGATTGGAGCTCGATCCTTCGTCCAGACGAGCAAAACCAGAGGCTGCTGCGCCGTCAGGAGACAGGTCAGCTGACCAAGGACACCTGTCTGTCTCTGTGTCCATCTGGTGTCTCCGGTGTCTGTCTCTCTATCCACATGTTGTCTCAGGTGTCTGTCTGTCTCCAGATGCTGTCTCAGGTGTCTCTGTCTCTCTGTCTCCAGATGTTGTCCCACGTGTCTGTCTGTCTCCAGATGTTGTCCCAGGTGTCTCTGTGTCTTGTTGGAGATGTCTCTTTTTCTTCTTCCTTAAAACAGTAACCAATCAGCATTAAGACAAACTCCGCATGTTCGTTTGATGAAGAATAACAGGAGAGTAGATGGTCTCAGTTAACTTCTATTTATTCCAAAAATCAAAAAGATTACGAGATACAGAGCTCTGTGTCCAACTTCACGTCCCTGTCTGCAGCCGGTGCCGTCAGTTCATGAAGTCTGACTCCTAACTTTCCCTGGACACTTTAATAAGGCGTTACAGTTATGAAATGTGCACGCAAGATGATTGGCTGTTTTTCCACTGCAGTTCCGCTCCCTCCTTCTGACTCCACCACGCCTTACTGCTTTCACGTCAACTGCTCCTGCAAAGCAAAGTCAAACGAAAACATGCACACTGCTAAAGTGTGCTTCAGCGCATCAGCTGTGTATGAGAACTTGTTGTCAGTGATGTACAAGAAGGCTCACTATCCTAGGACATTCTGTGCTTATAAGGTATTTCTTATTGTCTCGGTGTTCTTTCTTATCTCTGGGTGCTGGCGCCTGCAGCTCTGTCTACTACACACACAGTAATTGTCCACTACAACTAAGCTTCACATCCTCTGCGTGTCACTCATTTAAAGAATGGATACAATGATCAATATATAACCTTTTTACAATAATCCAACAGTCTCCAGATGTTGTTTCAGGTGTCTGTCTGTCTCCACATGTTGTCTCAGGTGTCTCTCTGTCTCCAGATGTTGTCCCAGGTCCTGTACTCCTGTGTCTGTCTCCTGGCCGCTGGTCTCTGCTGTCTCGTCAGTGCCACTGGTCTGTCCCAGGGTCCTCTGTGTCTGTACAACACCACGTCCGGTCCATCCTGGGGCGTCCCCCTGCAGCCTGTCCCCGACCGGTAAGACAGACACAGGCAGAGACAGATTACAGAGGACATGTTGGACGTCCTCAGACCCTGACAGGTGTCTCTGTGTCTCAGTCATGCAGGGTATCTGTACAACAGGACTCTGTGGTCCAGCGTCTGTCTCGAGCCGTCGGGGGTCGTCCAGTGGAACGTCATCCTCTTCAGCGTGATGGGCGGAGCCAGTGGACTGCAGACTGTCCTGTGTGCCGCCAACATCCTCAACTCTCTGCTGGGACTGATCCTGGGACAGGGCTTCTGCCACAACAAGGTCAGTGAGACGTCTCGTCCTGCTGTCCTCCTGGAAGACACTTTATCAGAGGACATCTGTGGGACAGGTGTGAGACAGACGTGTCTGTGTGTGTTTCAGGTCAGTCCAGTGTCAGTCTGACAGGAAGTCTTTGATCGTCCCTGGATGATGTCATCGGTGGGACAGAGACTCGTCTCCATGTACAGCTTTTATTTCGGCGGGGTCATCCCACTGTTTCCTGGTTTCAGGTGGAAAAAAAAAAAAAAGCAGTGATGCACTTTAGATTAAAATGTACACTGTACTTTATGGGTGTGGGCGGGGCTTACAGGTGTCCCCGCCCCCCGTCATTAATAACGTACAGTCCCTGACTGAGTGTGTGACATCATCAGTTCAGTTGTGACGTCATCAGTTCAGGGAGTGCAGAACGCTGCGGCCAATAAAACTTCAGATTTTTTAATCGTTGTGACGTCACCTGTCTGACTTGGGGGCGTGGGGGGGGGGGTCATGGATCATGTCATGTCATCCATTTTATGTCAGGACGACATCATCGTTCACGTCAGGGACTATTAAATTGTGACGGTCCCTGAACGCACCCTGCTGCACGGCTTCATCTTTAAAAATCACTTTAATTTATGTCTCATTTAAATTTGTCCAAAACAGATCTTTAGATTCAAATTAATTTAATCTAATTTAATTATTAAATTAAATTAGATTAAATTAAATCATTAAATTTAATTTAACTCCACCCAATTTATAATATTAATATTAATATTAATGATATTAATTATTTTATTTTAAATTATCATTGAAGTTGTTTGTCAGCATTTGTATTAATTTATTTTTGTTATTTGTTCAGTTCATATTTATTTTGTTTGTATGATAAAAGTGATTTCTTTGATCTTTATGAAATGTTGAGACATTTATTGTGTGTCTGATGAAGGACGTGTTTTTAACATGGAGTCAATGTTGTCTGGTGAATTATTGATTTATTGATCACTTTCTGACAGACACAAATAATTCATGTCAACATTTAACAACAAAAAATAAAACAACAATAAAACTTCCATATATGGACTTCCTGTTTCTGTTCAGTGTCTCCACGTCTGTCCATCAGCCAGAGGACACTGTGCGTGGACGCTGTGTGTCTCTTTGCTGTCCTCAGAGACAGGACGTTTGGTTCCTCAGATGTCTCTCTGTCGCACGTGATAATCCATGGTTTCATCTGGTGTAGTGTGTCATAGTAGACGACGGCCGACGCCACGTCTGAGACGCCTCACGACGTCCCGACAGAAAGTCTAGCATGTTTGATGTCTTCTCCCGTCACAGCCGTCACTTTGACCAATAGGAACACAGAGCAATCTGTTGCCATGGAAACTGTAGGACAACAACAGCCCAGCCTTTCAGATACTTCCTGTAGGGACGTTAGCACACAGAGTAAACAGGAAACAGCAGAGTGCTGCCATTAGCATCAAGCTAGTAGAGAATGTTCTTTCTTCATCATGGAGGATATAAAGGAATCAAAGTCTTTACTCAGCACAGCTGCAGAGGGGACCAGCTTCATGCCAAACACTTCCTGTAGCTCTTTCACATTAAAAGCTGACAGACTGTATGACTCTGACTCCACCATCACCTGGTGTAGTGTGAACCAGGACACGCTTCAAAACCTTTATTTAAAAACATCTACAAACAAAATAAAACAAGACAAGATACAGGTGAGCCTGAGTACAGGTGAGGACAGAGTCTGAGTACAGGTGAGTCTGAGTACAGGTGAGCCTGAGTACAGGTGAGCCTGAGTACAGTTGAGTCTGAGTACAGGTGAGTCTGAGTACAGGTGAGCCTGAGTACAGTTGAGCCTGAGTACAGGTGAGTCTGAGTACAGGTGAGTCTGAGTACAGGTGAGCCTGAGTACAGTTGAGCCTGAGTACAGGTGAGTCTGAGTACAGGTGAGTAAGAGTACAGGTGAGCCTGAGTACAGGTGAGTCTGAGTACAGGTGAGTAAGAGTACAGGTGAGTCTGAGTACAGGTGAGCCTGAGTACAGGTGAGTCTGAGTACAGGTGAGTAAGAGTACAGTTGAGCCTGAGTACAGGTGAGTCTGAGTACAGGTGAGCCTGAGTACAGGTGAGTCTGAGTACAGGTGAGTCTGAGTACAGGTGAGTAAGAGTACAGGTGAGTCTGAGTACAGGTGAGTAAGAGTACAGGTGAGCCTGAGTACAGGTGAGTCTGAGTACAGGTGAGTAAGAGTACAGTTGAGTCTGAGTACAGGTGAGTCTGAGTACAGGTGAGTAAGAGTACAGGTGAGTAAGAGTACAGGTGAGTCTGAGTTCAGATGAGTAAGAGTACAGGTGAGCCTGAGTACAGTTGAGCCTGAGTACAGGTGAGTCTGAGTACAGGTGAGTCTGAGTACAGGTGAGCCTGAGTACAGTTGAGCCTGAGTACAGGTGAGTCTGAGTACAGGTGAGTAAGAGTACAGGTGAGCCTGAGTACAGGTGAGTCTGAGTACAGGTGAGTAAGAGTACAGGTGAGTCTGAGTACAGGTGAGCCTGAGTACAGGTGAGTCTGAGTACAGGTGAGTAAGAGTACAGTTGAGCCTGAGTACAGGTGAGTCTGAGTACAGGTGAGTCTGAGTACAGGTGAGCCTGAGTACAGGTGAGTCTGAGTACAGGTGAGTAAGAGTACAGGTGAGTCTGAGTACAGGTGAGTAAGAGTACAGGTGAGCCTGAGTACAGGTGAGTCTGAGTACAGGTGAGTAAGAGTACAGTTGAGTCTGAGTACAGGTGAGTCTGAGTACAGGTGAGTAAGAGTACAGGTGAGTAAGAGTACAGGTGAGTCTGAGTACAGATGAGTAAGAGTACAGGTGAGCCTGAGTACAGGTGAGGACAGGTCATTTTTGTTCTCTGACAGATGTCCTGTCAGTTTGTTGGGTATTGTCTTGTTTTCTACACCTGATGGATTAAAGTAGGTGGAATGAGTGATATCAGTGTTTTCAGACAGCACATTGGAGATTGACCCTCCTTCAGTTCTGCTGCAGCTCCCTGACACACACACACACACACACACTCACTCACACACACACACACACTCATGCTGGCGTCACAGGCTTACACTGCACAGCACACATACATGCTGTACCTGATACAGAGCAGGATGAGGACAGTTTACAGTTAGACTGGATGTATTTGAATAATGTTAACTGCCTGATCGTTGGCATGATGTGACTTTATTACAAAATGTCGCCTCACACATCTCACTGGTGAATCCCACATACAGACCTGGGTCCGTGGGTGTTGGAGCTGAACGTTTCTCCACACTGGAAGCCTACACCTGACCCCCATGTTGATTGTAACGAAGTATTGGGGGTGCACAGAAAAAGACTAAATTGTGTTGCGAAAGCTTCTTCTTCACTCATGTTTGATGTTGATGACGTTGACCTGTGTATGGTCAAGTCAGTTGAAGAGATCCCAGAGCTGCAGCAGGTCCCTGCCCATCTCTGGACCACAAACAAAAATGATGTTGGTTTGATAAAAAACTGTGAGCCTGTAAGAATTACACTCAAATCAGATTACAGACCCTTCCTCAGTATCCTCTCAGACATGAAGCAGCTGAAGGCTTTAGACCAGTGTTTGATGCTTTGGTGAAAGCAGGCGTGATTGTTCCGTGTGAGAACTCCCCTGTGAGGACGCCTGTTGTTCCGGTGCGTAAAATACGACCGGCTGGCAAACCTGCAGAGTGGAGATTTGTGCAAGACCTGCAAGCTGCAAATGCTGTTGTGCAGGCCAGAGCGCCTACGGTCCCAAACCCACACACTATTCTGTCTCAGGTTCCAGCTGATAGCAATGGTTTTCCAGTTGTTGATCTCTCTAATGCAGTTTGTTGCTAAAGAGGCCACATTCCTGGGTCACATGATTTCTGCTGAGGGGAAAACCCTCTCACCAAAACACATTGAGGCCATTCAAAAGATCCCTAAACCTGTCACAAAAAAACAAGTGATGTCATTTTTGGGAATGACAGGTTTTTGTCGGCAATGGGTTGCAAATTATGCTGAAACTGAGGCACCATTAGCAACAACTGCTCATGGACAAGGCCTGAAGGCATCTGACAAAGTCAGTTGGACTCCTGATGCAGAGAAAGCTTTTGTTGACTTGAAACTTGCTTTGCAAACACCCCCTGCTCTGGGGCTGCCTGACTGTACACGACCATTCACCCAGACTGTTGACGAAAAGGGTGGATACATGACTTCAGTACTACTACAAGAGCACGGGGGGAGACAGCGACCTGTAGCATACTTCTCATCCAGTCTTGATAGTGTTGCTGTGGGCCTGCCTCACTGTCTCAGAGCCTTGGCTGCTGCTGAGAGAGCAGTGATAGCGTCACGTGACATTGTGGGCTATGCAGATTTGACCCTGCTGGTCCCACATGCAGTTTCTGTCATTCTCCTTGAGCAGAGGACTTCACATCTCTCTACTGCGAGGTGGTTGCGTTATAATGCAGTTCTGTTAGACCTGCCTAATGTAAAGGTCAAAAGGTGCACTGTCACTGCCCTGTCCTGCCACTCTTCTTCCAACTGCTGAGGACGGAGATCCTCTGCTTGCTCTCCCAGACCAGATCTGAGAGATTCTCCAATTGATAATACTGATTTTGAGTTGTTTGCTGATGGCTCAGCTTCCCGAGATCCAAAAACTGGGAAAAATTTGGCAGGCTTTGCTGTCACAACATTGTATGACACAGTGATTGCACGACCTTTGTCATCTTCACAATCGGTGCAAGCTGCTGAACTGGTGGCTTTGACTGAGGCCTGCAAATTGGCAAAGAGAAAATCTGTTAATATCTACACAGACAGCAGGTATGCCTGGGGTGTGGTTCATGATTTTGGACAGATTTGGAAAAACAGGGATTTTCTACTGCACATCATTTGCTGGTGTCTGCTCTCCTTGATGCTGTGTGTGAATGTGAGGCTCACACAGATGGCGCAGACTCTGTTTCTCAGGAAAATGCCAAAGCTGGTGCAGCTGCAAAAGCAGCCTCAAGGCTGCCATTGTTTTCAGACTTTCAAGGTTTCTCCCTGCCCTCTGTTTCTGCTCCCACAGTTGTGGCTACCGTTGAGACAGCACACCTGCAGATGAGAGCGTCTCCAGCGGTAAAGGCCACTTGGAAAGAAGCAGGGTGTAAGGTGATTGATAAAGTGTGGACTGACCCTGACGGCCAACCTTGTCTTCCTCGTTATCTTTTTCCTCACTATGCAAAATTGACACATGGATTGGATCATGTGTCAAAGAGGGGTATGGTGGAGGAAAAAACTTTGTTTTGGTCATTGTGTGCATGTTTTCAAAGTGGGTTGAAGCTTTCCCCACAGCTAAACAGGATGCAGCAGCGGTGGCAAAAGCTTTGATGACTCTGATAATTCCCAGATGGGGAATTCCAGGGAAAATCAGCTCAGACAACGGCACACCTTTCCTAAATGCAGCTTTGAAAACTGTCGGTGAGTTCATGGGTATTGATTTGAGACATCATTGTGCATATCATCCGGCCTGTGGTGGAGCATGTAAAAGAGAAAACTGGTGAAGGTGTGTGAAGAGACTAAGTTGTCAGGGACAAAAGCTCTTCTTATTGTGTTGATGCACATGAGAGCGAGAGTGAGAAGCAGCAACAGGCTGAGTCCTTTTGAGATTCTGTTTGGCAGACCTCTAAACACTGGGATTGGGCCCGCTAAGAGGCAGCTGGGGGGGTTGGCTTGCCTTGCCTGTGCTTGTGACCTGTGACCTCTGCCTGGGTTTTCATCTCCCATGTTGGAGGGCCGAATTCTGGCGTTTGGCTGGTACAGGTGGAACTCATAGGGCATATGGTAGTAAGGTAACAGAGAATGTTCCTTGTACTGGGTGGTTAGCACTGACATGCTAACAAGGTGGAATGTGATGGAACATTCTGATGTTTGACCTGTAGTGTGGTTTACATGTTGTATGAACTTTGTTTTTACAATGTATGGTATGCAATTTATGACTTTAACAGCAACATGACAGCGGTGTGATGGAGGACAGATACCTAATAGGTCAAAGGTCATGTGAAACTGAGAGAGTCCTCATAAACCATGTAAACTGTTATGTTTCGCTAGTGACAACACCACCTGGGTGCCATATATTTTGTCTACTGGTGTTTGTTTAGAGAAACTATAAGAATGTCAGAGTGAAGGACATCCTCACTCACTCACTGACTGACTGTTCATGCAGTTGTATCTGTGTGTGAGTCCATTTGAATGCTTATTAAACTCAAGAAAGTCAGCTGACGTGTGAAGACTTTTCTTTAAGTTGTTCATTGATCTGACAAAAAACATTTTTGCCACCACAAGGACAGAGTCTGAGTACAGGTGAGGACAGAGTCTGAGTACAGGTGAGTCTGAGTACAGGTGAGGCTGAGTACAGGTGAGTCTGAGTACAGGTGAGAATATTTATGACATGTTGTCTTTTATTTATTTATTTATGTTAATTCAGTGTGTTTCATTAGAAATTAGAACCTTTGATTTTTGGAGAAAAGGTTTTTGTTTAAAAATGAAAACAAGAGCATTTTATTTTATTGTATGTTATATTATTTTATTTTATTTTATTTCATATTATTTTATTTTATATTATTTCATATTATTTTATTGTATTTTATATTATTTTATTTTATTTCATATTATTTTATTTTATTTTATATTATTTTATTTTATTTCATTTTATTTTATTTTATTTTATTTTATTTCATATTATTTTATTGTATTGTATTGTATTGTATTTTATTTTATTTCATATTATTTTATTGTATTTTATATTATTTTATTTTATTTCATATTATTTTATTTTATTTCATATTATTTTATTTTATTTTATATTATTTTATTTTATTTCATATTATTTTTATTTTATTTTATTTCATATTATTTTATTTTATATTATTTCATATTATTTTATTGTATTTTATATTATTTTATTTTATTTCATATTATTTTATTTTATTTTATATTATTTTATTTCATATTATTTTATTTTATTTTATTTCATATTATTTTATTTTATTTCATATTATTTTATTTTATTTTATTTCATATTATTTTATTTTATTTCATATTATTTTATTTTATTTTATATTATTTTATTTTATTTCATTTTATTTTATTTTATTTTATTTTATTTCATATTATTTTATTGTATTGTATTGTATTTTATTTTATTTCATATTATTTTATTGTATTTTATATTATTTTATTTTATTTCATATTATTTTATTTTATTTTATTTTATTTCATATTATTTTATTGTATTTTATTTTATTTTATTTCATATTATTTTATTTTATTTCATATTATTTTATTTTATTTTATATTATTTTATTTTATTTCATATTATTTTATTTTATTTTATTTTATTTCATATTATTTTATTGTATTTTATTTTATTTTATTTCATATTATTTTATTTTATTTCATATTATTTTATTGTATTTTATTGTATTTTATTTCATATTATTTTATTTTATTTTATTTTATTTCATATTATTTTATTGTATTTTATTGCATATTATTTTATTTTATGTTATATTGTTTTATTTTATTTCATATTATTTTATTGTATTTTATATTATTTTATTTTATTTCATATTATTTTATTGTATTTTATATTATTTTATTTCATATTATTTTATTGTATTTTGTATTATTTTATTTTGTTTTATTTTATATTATTTGGGTCATTTCCCATCACAATAAACTCACAGGTGGAGAGGACATAAATAAATAAATAAATAAACATGACGTTTTAATCGTTAAAAACAAAGACAAACAAACAAACATTTATCACCTGAACGTTTCCAGAGGAGGGGGTTTGTGACGTCACGAGAGTAGGCGTGTCCTGTGTGACCTCACCTGTCGCTCAGGTAAATCTTCCTGCGACACACGAAGCCTCCAAACACGGAAGTGAGTCCACTGTGTGCGCGCGGAGCTGAGAAACGTTTCCTCCATTAAAGTGTGTATTTTGGATCGAAGACGATGATCCGCTGGTCTCTGCTGTTGCTCCTGGTCCTGGTCCGTCCCGGTCTGTCCCTGGACTGTGAGTGGGACCTGGTCCCTGATCCCGAACACGCTCCGGAGCCGGACTCCACCGTGCCACCGGTGACGATGGCCGCGGACCGGCAGAGCTGCCTGGAGACGTGCTGTGAGGACCCGGACTGTGACCTGGCCCTGGTCGGGGTCCGGGAGCCGCAGTGCGGGATGGTGAAGTGCTCCATCCAGGACCAGGACGTGTGCGTGTTCCACCCCAGCTCCGGACTCAAGGTCTACCGCAAGAGGGGCAGGACCGAGGCCGACACCGAGGACCAGGAGGGCGGGGAGGAGCCGCCAGTCCACCCGCCGGAGCCACGGACTCCCGCGAACAACCAGAGCGAGCAGAGCAACAACGGTGAGAGGACACACTATGGATTATTGATTACTGATCTATTGAATACTGATTATTTAACTGTTGATTGTTGATCTGTTGATTATTGATCTGTTGATTGTGTTCAGCAGTGTGAAAACAACCATCAGATCTCAGTATTGATTACTGATAGTTTCAGACTCATTAAAATATGGAGTGATCAGATATTGATCCTGTGGTGATTGATCTTTGCTGTTATTGATCTCTGAGACCAACAAAGGAATAACCGATCAGAGGGTGACTCAATAATGATGTCACAGTCTCAGCTGAGTCGATCAATATTATTAGAATAGACTCTGATTGATCGTTTATCAGCTGATCGACTCCTCTGATCGTCAGTCACCTGTCTGTGATGTCACTGCGTCACTTTGTGTCACCATGTTTTCTGAGGGAGACGTAAACTGTGAGTCAGAGCAGGGAGGACAGAGCAGGGAGGACAGAGAGGAGGAGGACAGAGAGGAGGAGGAGGAGGAGAGGAGGACAGAGAGGAGGAGGACAGAGCAGGGAGGACAGAGAGGAGGAGGAGAGGAGGAGGACAGAGAGGAGGAGGAGAGGAGGAGGACAGAGAGGAGGAGGAGAGGAGGACAGAGAGGAGGAGAGGAGGAGGACAGAGAGGAGGAGAGGAGGAGGAGAGGAGGACAGAGAGGAGGAGAGGAGGAGGACAGAGAGGAGGAGAGGAGGAGGAGTGGAGGAGGACAGAGAGGAGGAGGAGAGGAGGTGGAGGAGGACACAGGTTATTGATCACACATCGTCTCTTAATGGAAACTCAGCGAGTCGATCAACTTCCTGTTTATAATCAGGAAGTTGAAGAGCTTCAGTGTCGCTGACACAGACCTGAAATATTTTATCATTTACATCACAGCACGGTGTGACAGCATGACAACAACATGACAACAACATGACAGGCTGAACCTGACACACCTGACACACCAAGGTCTCCGTCCTCTGTCTGTCCACACTGTGTGTAACATGTATGAACACAGTTTGGTGTTGCTGCAGTGAGGTCATGACCCTGGAGGACACCCTGAGTGTCTCTGTGCTGTCGTCTGTTGGATGTCTTCTATGTTCCACATCTGGAGACGTGCAGTGTCCCCTGTGGACCAAACTCCTCCTCGTCCTGCGTCCTCATCCTCGTTACAGGACGACGTGGTCTCATCTGTTTGTTGGGGCGTCCCAGGTGGACATCATGTGACCCAGAGGGCTCCTTTACACCTGGCATTAACGTGTGACTGTTGTTGATTACATGACACTCTGATTGGTATCTGACCTGTCAGACCACGTCTGAAGGAGGTCAGGGACGCACTGTGACCTCGTCCAACACACGTGGAAATGCAAATACGTCTCCAGTCCGCACGCAACAACTGGCGAAGTGCGCCAGCTGGACACAGGAAGAAGGAGGAAGAAGACAACAACAACACAGATGATATCTGAGAACGGAGTCACGGTGAGACCAAGTGTCTGCTCGCTGTTTGGTCCAACAAAAGTGTCCATACAATAACGCGACTTCGCGGCAGCTAACGTGTTGTTGTTGTTGTTGTTGTTGCTGTTGCTGCTGTTGCGGCGCACAGGATATGACGTTGTAGTCTGCTGCTTGAAATGTTTGCAGAAGAAGAAGAGGAGGATGTGATGTCAGCGTGACGGAGAGCAAACAGATCTGGATGTGG
>JAGQAX010000013.1:197500-247500 GCA_019142605.1 Cephalopholis sonnerati
TCTGCCAACCACCTGAAGCACCCTAAACACTTAAAGGCAGCATACTGGCTCAGTGTGGTTAAAACAGACTGGAGTGCTTGTGCTGCTCATTTTGTGTCCTGCCATTAGTCAGTGTTGATTTCTGTCATCAAGTCATCTGTTCTTGTGTCAGAACATGAGACCCAGTGTTGCATACTGTCCTGCACACAGTGGCAACAAGGTCAAGTACTCCTGGCTGTGCCTGCATTAGGTTGTCCCGAGTCTGCAGGGGGATCTTACCCGTCATAGGCCAACCAGTCTTGCATACTTGCCTGTTTTGAATTTATTTCCTGTTAGGTTAGGACACTGCACAATGCCATTTCACCACTGAGCTGAATCAAAGCCAACATGCAGGGTGCTATCAAGTGGTCACAGACCATCCTCAGGTGGTCGCCAGTGTTTTTCTTTGTTTTTTTTAGATATGTAAATTTTAATTAGTTTTGTCAAATTTAAAATGTTTCGTCTCCCTCAGTTACTTTCCTCTATTTGGTCTCATTTTTTAGACTGCTCTCCTTTTTGTTTGCAGGGTGTGTGCACGTCTGTGTGACCTGTGCGTTTGCATTGGGCTGTAGCATATGAAGTAACTCCAGGGATTTGTGGAGCAGCCTTCCTTAGCACAGTCATGATCTCTTTCTCCTCCTTCTACTGTCTTTCTTTCTCCTTCTTTACTGCCTTTTGTCTCTCAATTCAATTCATTTTCAATTTAATGAGCTTTATTGGCATGACTGTAGATTAACAGTGCTGCCAAAGCCATTACACATTTACAAATAAGGTATAATAATAAAGGTATGGCTCTGTTCTCTCGGATGTGTTGCATTTTAGTTTGATCAGGCAGAGAATCAAAGTCAGTGACTTTATGTTTTATTTTTGAGATGAACTGGGCTCTGACGTGTTCATATTTGCTGCAGTGCATCAGGAAGTGTGTCTCTGTGTGGACAGTGGTAGGAGTTGGGCTCACTTGTTTTAAGGTGTTTATAAAATGTGATGGCTCTTTTTTGAATTCTAATTAAAGGGGGAATTGGCCTAGCTCAGCTCGGCATCCGTTGTTGGGGGTGTTCCTGTGCACTCTGAGGATGCTCTTACTAATCTCTGTGTGCAGGATTTCAATGGGGTGTTTGTCCCATTTTTCAAAATCTTGATTTGCAAGAGGACCCCACACCTCACTACCATACAGAATAATTGGTTCAATTATAGATTTGAATATTTTGAGCCAGATTCTAACGGGTATATTAATGTCTGAAGATTTCTTTATAGCATAGAAAGCCCTTCTTCCCTTCTCTCTGAGATCATCAACAGCCAGGTTAAAGTTTCCTGTGGACGTGATTTGTAGTCCTGAGTGTGTGTAGTCGTGTGTGTTCCACCTCATGAGAGCCCAGGACAAACCTGGTTTGGTTTCCCTGACCCCTGGGTCGTTTCTGGAATATCATAATTTTGGTTTTGTCCAGATTAACTGTCAGGGCCCAGGTCTGACAGAAGGTTTGCAGATGATCCAGTTGCTCTGATGGTCTCTGATGGTCTCTGTTGGTCTGTGATGGTCTCAGGTTGTCACAGTTCTCTTCACAGACCTAATCCTGTCTAAAGGTTTGTGTCTGTGACACCATGGAAGATTGAATATAAACAGCTGGACTCCAGTAAGTCACCAGTGAGACCAGTATAACCCAGCTCTCTGTGTGTGTGTGTGTGTGTTCAGGTTCAGTTCTTCCTGATGAGTCGACGGCTGCTCCTGAACTTCCTGCCAAAGCTTCTCGACTGGGTCTCTCCCTCCGTACAGGTGAGACACAAACATCACTACAGGTGGGACAGACAGTGTTGGTGGCTCTGATGGGTGATGTAATAACACCTGTCATCATCATGATGATGTCATCGGCAGATGGTACATGTACTGTATTTATACAGGTGTGTGACTTTCCATGTTTGTTTGTTTACATCAGAGCATGATGTCACAGGAAACACCTGACTCTCAGTTTCTGACTTCCTGTCTGAGTTTCTCTGGCTCCTCCTCCTGTGACCTCACTGTGTTGTTGCTCTTAAAGGGACGGAGTCTCACTATGATGTCATTAAATTGTCAGTGACATCACAGAGTCTCAAAATAACAAGAATATCTTCTGTCTGTCTGTCTGTCTGTCCAGAGCTGTCTCAGGAGGCTGAGGGTTCTAAACCTGCTGCTACAGAGTCAGCCCCCACTCAGGAGACAGGTAACACCTACACCTGATCACACCTGCACACACCTGATCACACCTGAACACACCTGATCATACCTGATCACACCTGAACACACCTGATCACACCTGAACACACCTGATCATACCTGATCACACCTGAACACACCTGATCACACCTGAACACACCTGAACACACCTGACAACACCTGAACACACCTGATCACACCTGAACACACCTGATCATACCTGAACACACCTGATCACACCTGAACACACCTGAACACACCTGATCATACCGGAACACTCCTGATCACACCTGAACACACCTGATCATACCTGAACACACCTGATCACACCTGAACACACCTGAACACACCTGATCATACCTGATCATACCGGAACACACCTGATCACACCTGATCACACCTAAACACACCTGATCACACCTGATCATACCGGAACACACCTGATCACACCTGATCATACCTGAACACACCTGAACACACCTGATCATACCTGATCACACCTGAACACACCTGAACACACCTGATCATACCTGATCATACCGGAACACACCTGATCACACCTGATCACACCTAAACACACCTGATCACACCTGATCATACCGGAACACACCTGATCACACCTGATCATACCTGAACACACCTGATCACACCTGATCATACCTGATCATACCTGATCACACCTGAACACACCTGATCACACCTGATCATACCTGAACACACCTGATCACACCTGAACACACCTGAACACTCCTGATCACACCTGAACACACCTGAACACACCTGATCATACCGGAACACACCTGATCACACCTGAACACACCTGATCATACCTCAACACACCTGATCACACCTGAACACACCTGATCACACCTGAACACACCTGATCATACCTGATCACACCTGAACACACCTGAACACACCTGATCATACCTGATCATACCTGATCACACCTGAACACACCTGATCACACCTGATCATACCGGAACACACCTGATCACACCTGAACACACCTGATCACACCTGATCACACCGGAACACACCTGATTACACCTGAACACACCTGATCACACCTGAACACACCTGATCATACCTGAACACACCTGATCACACCTGAACACACCTGAACACACCTGATCACACCTGAACACACCTGATCATACCTGATCATACCGGAACACACCTGATCACACCTGATCACACCTAAACACACCTGATCACACCTGATCATACCGGAACACACCTGATCACACCTGATCATACCTGAACACACCTGAACACACCTGAACACACCTGATCATACCTGATCATACCGGAACACACCTGATCACACCTGATCACACCTAAACACACCTGATCACACCTGATCATACCGGAACACACCTGATCACACCTGATCATACCTGAACACACCTGATCACACCTGATCATACCGGAACACACCTGATCACACCTGAACACACCTGATCATACCTGATCACACCTGATCACACCTGATCATACCTGATCACACCTGAACACACCTGATCACACCTGATCATACCTGAACACACCTGATCACACCTGAACACACCTGAACACTCCTGATCACACCTGAACACACCTGATCATACCGGAACACACCTGATCACACCTGAACACACCTGATCATACCTCAACACACCTGATCACACCTGAACACACCTGAACACACCTGATCACACCTGAACACACCTGATCATACCTGATCATACCGGAACACACCTGATCACACCTGATCACACCTAAACACACCTGATCACACCTGATCATACCGGAACACACCTGATCACACCTGATCATACCTGAACACACCTGAACACACCTGAACACACCTGATCATACCTGATCATACCGGAACACACCTGATCACACCTGATCACACCTAAACACACCTGATCACACCTGATCATACCGGAACACACCTGATCACACCTGATCATACCTGAACACACCTGATCACACCTGATCATACCGGAACACACCTGATCACACCTGAACACACCTGATCATACCTGATCACACCTGATCACACCTGATCATACCTGATCACACCTGAACACACCTGATCACACCTGATCATACCTGAACACACCTGATCACACCTGAACACACCTGAACACTCCTGATCACACCTGAACACACCTGATCATACCGGAACACACCTGATCACACCTGAACACACCTGATCATACCTCAACACACCTGATCACACCTGAACACACCTGATCACACCTGAACACACCTGATCATACCTGATCACACCTGAACACACCTGAACACACCTGATCATACCTGATCATACCTGATCACACCTGAACACACCTGATCACACCTGATCATACCGGAACACACCTGATCACACCTGAACACACCTGAACACACCTGATCACACCGGAACACACCTGATTACACCTGAACACACCTGATCACACCTGATCACACCTGAACACACCTGATCACACCTGATCATACCTGAACACACCTGATCACACCTGAACACACCTGATCATACCTGAACACACCTGAACACTCCTGATCACACCTGAACACACCTGAACACACCTGATCATACCTGAACACACCTGATCATACCTGAATACACCTGATCACACCTGAACACACCTGGACACACGCCTCGTGGCACCTCCTGCAGGATGAAGACAGTTTTACACATAATGATAAAATCTGTCCTCAGCTCTTGATGGAGATCAGTCTGCTCTGTTTTAAACAATGATGATGGTGATAATGGTGATGATGTCACATCGCTCACAGACAGAAACACAAACTGACCCCAAAGAATAAAAAAGTGCTTCAGTTAGTTGTGACCGTAGAAACTGAGATGACATCATCATCGTTAACATCTTCTTCTTCTCTTACAGAAATGTCTGCTGCTGACTTCGCAGGTACGTTTCAACTCTTCTGTCACAGTTTGATTCTTGGTGACACATCCATCCGTTTGTCCGTCTGTCTGTCGGTTTGTTCCAGCTGCAGTTTAATTCTTCAGATAATAAAGAACATCAGACTCAGTCTGTTGTTTACTCAGTTTAGAGCTGGAACAGAATGTGTCAGGGTCAGAGACACAGCAGAGACACAACAGAGAGACAGCAGAGACAGCAGAGACACAACAGAGAGACAGCAGAGACAGCAGAGACACAACAGAGACAGCAGAGACACAGCAGAGACACAACAGAGACAGCAGAGACACAGCAGAGACACGACAGAGACAGCAGAGACATCAGAGACACAGCAGAGACACAACAGAGACAGCAGAGACACAGCAGAGACATCAGAGACACAGCAGAGACACAACAGAGACATAGCAGAGACAGCAGAGACACAGCAGAGACACAACAGAGACAGCAGAGACACAGCAGAGACACGACAGAGACAGCAGAGACATCAGAGACACAGCAGAGACACAACAGAGACAGCAGAGACACAGCAGAGACATCAGAGACACAGCAGAGACACAACAGAGACATAGCAGAGACAGCAGAGACACAACAGAGACAGCAGAGACACAACTGAGACATAGCAGAGACACAACAGAGACAGCAGAGACACAGCAGAGACACAGCAGAGACACAACAGAGACATAGCAGAGACAGCAGAGACACAACAGAGACAGCAGAGACACAACAGAGACAGCAGAGACACAACAGAGACATCAGAGACACTGCAGACACAGCAGAGACATCAGAGACACCGCAGACATAGCAAAGACAGCAGAGACATCAGAGACACAGCAGATAATAACTGACATATACAGTGAGATTAAAACACACACGTCTTGTCCTCTAAAATGTCCTCCGTGTGTCCTTTGTTCACTCTGTGTCCTCTGATAAATAAAACCTGCTGTAATCTGTCCTCAGCTTATCTCCGTGTTCAGTGTCTCAGTGTTAGGACGAACTCTGAGACGCTGACAGACATCACAAACTGCGGCTCAGGTCATGTCCTGATGCAGAGACAGGTGTGCTCACCTGCTGCAGGCAGAGTTTAACGAACATCAGTTTATTGTCACTGTCAGCTGAGAGACAAACCGACGGGTACAAAGAGCTCAGACGTCCACCGAGGACAGACACTGTCTCACATTGTTCAACTTAAGACATTCAGTCAACTGCTGCTGTTCTTCTTGTTCCCACCACCACTGTCATCACCGCCACAGACTGAGCGTGCTCAATCACCTCTATGTGGCGAGGTAAGAGGCGTGTGTAGTCCTGACCCAGACTGAGCGCCGTGTACTGCACAGGTAGAAAACAACGAGGGTATCGAGCCTGTGACTCCGATTTAACGAGCTCTTCTTCAGCTGAGGTTTCACCTGTTGATTCTCTCTGATCGGACAAACCAAATGTTCGACCTCCTTCAGGAATCTAAATATTATCAGACTGAGGATCAAAAGATAAATCTGACCTGTCTGTGTGGTGTCCTCCAATCAGAGCGCTGTGAGGCAGAGCCTCAGGTGGGTCCCTGCAGAGCTGCCTTTCGACACTGGTACTACGACAGTAAGACAGGAAGCTGCCAATCGTTCATCTACGGAGGCTGTAGGGGAAACAAGAACAACTACATCACCAAGGAGAGCTGCATGACTACCTGTACAGGTGAGTGACACACCTGTGTGTACTGTAGAGGTGAGTAACACACCTGTGTGTACTGCACAGGTGTGTTACACACCTGTGTGTATCTGTACAGGTGAGTAACACACCTGTGTGTATCTGTACAGGTGAGTGACACACCTGTGTGTACTGTACATGTGAGTAACACACCTGTGTGTAACTGTACAGGTGAGTGACACACCTGTGTGTATCTGTACAGGTGAGTAACACACCTGTGTGTATCTGTACAGGTGAGTAACACACCTGTGTGTATCTGTACATGTGAGTAACACACCTGTGTGTAACTGTACAGGTGAGTAACACACCTGTGTGTATCTGTACATGTGAGTATCACACCTGTGTGTAACTGTACAGGTGAGTAACACACCTGTGTGTTGTCCTTCTTTCCTTCAGTCACAGTTCTTCCGTCCTCTAAGAAAGTCGTCGCTGATGATGATGACGACGTTTCGACAGAATACAAAGGTATGACATCATAAAGGAAACTAATGATCAACGGTGGGGGGGCGGAGCCAGTCAGTGTGGTGACCGTCTGTCCATCCGTCTGTCTGTCTCTAGACGCCTGTATGGTGACCTCTGACCCCGGTCCCTGCCGTGCTGCCTTCCCCATGTTCTACTTCGACCCAAAGACCTCCACCTGTCAGTCATTCATATACGGAGGTTGTCGTGGCAACAAGAACCGTTACGGCACGGTGGAGGAGTGTGTGAGCCGCTGCAGCCGAGACGGTAAGGACACTGGTCTGTCCCCCACTCTGTCCCCCACTCTGTCCCCCAGTCTGTCCCACTGTCTGTCCCACTGTCTGTCCCCCAGTCTGTCCCCCACTCTGTCCCACTGTCTGTCCCCCACTCTGTCCCACTGTCTGTCCCCCAGTCTGTCCCACTGTCTGTCCCCCAGTCTGTCCCCCACTCTGTCCCACTGTCTGTCCCCCAGTCTGTCCCACTGTCTGTCTGTCCCTCACTCTGTCTCCCAGTCTGTCCCACTGTCTGTCCCCCAGTCTGTCCCACTGTTTGTCCCCCACTCTGTCCCCCCTGTCTGTCCCCCCTGTCTGTCCCCCTGTTTGTCCCCCAGTCTGTCCCACTGTCTGTCCCCCACTCTGTCCCCCCTGTCTGTCCCCCTGTCTGTCCCCTAGTCTGTCCCCCACTCTGTCCCCCTGTCTGTCCCCCAGTCTGTCCCCCAGTGTCACAGACAGGGCACATGTAACTTCAGATGGACAGGAAGTCACAGTAAAGACAAAATACAGTACAGGTGTGTAATGGCGTGTGTGTGTGTGTGTGTGTTGTCTCTGTGCAGGTCCGTTTGTCACTGGGGGTAGAGTTCGTGATCGTTGGACTCCAGGTGAGTTTGACCTCTGACCTTCAGTGTCAGATCATTAAGGGTTAATCAGAGGAGACATTTGATTGGTCCAACCTGACAGCAGGAACAGGAAGTGAGCAGGTGTTCAAACACACCTGACATTATCAAACTGTGAACTTCAAGAGTTTCAACCACCAGTCTCTGCTTTAAAGGTTCACCTGTGTGTGATGTCACCTGTGTGTGATGTCACCTGTTCCCCTGTCTCTAACACGTCCTCCTGTCTCCTCCAGCTGTCTTCCTCTTCATCACTCTGGCGTCCATCTCCGCTCTGCTCCTGGTGACGCTCGTGGTCGTCACGCTGAGACGTCGCGGTCTGTCTCGCCGTCCGTCCTCCATCAGGTAACGTTCACCTGTCTCAGTACTGCTGATGTCACAGCATCAGTGTGATGTCACAGCAGCGCCCCCCTGAGGCTGTCACTAGCAGAACACACTGTACAGTTTGTCCTGAGGGGGGCGCCAGATGACGTCATGGTGTTGACATCACAGCGCTCCTGTGATGGACCGTCACCTGTACGGAACAGAGGGATGAACAGATGAATAGATGAATGGATGAACAGATGAACAGATGAATAGATGAATGGATGAACAGATGAATAGATGAATGGATGAAAAGATGAATGGATGAACAGATAAATGGATGAAAAGATGAATAGATTAACGGAGGAACAGATGAATGGATGAACGGAGGGATGAACAGATGAATGGATGAACAGAGGGATGAATGGATGAACAGAGGGATGAACAGATGAATGGATGAACAGATGAATGGATGAACAGATGAATGGATGAACAGATGGATGGATGAACAGATGAACAGAGGGATGAATGGATGAACAGATGGATGAATGGATGAACAGATGGATGGATGAACAGATGAACAGAGGTATGAATGGATGAACGGATGAATAGATGAATGGATGAACAGATGGATGGATGAACAGAGGTATGAATCAATCAATCAATCAATCAATCAATTTTATTTCTAAAGCCCAATATCACAAATCACAATTTGCCTCAGAGGGCTTTACAGCATACAACATCCCTCTGTCCTTAGGACCCTCACAGCGGCTAAGGAAAAACTCCCCAAAAAAACCCTTTAACGGGGAGAAAAAAATGGTAGAAACCTCAGGAAGAGCAGCTGAAGGAGGGATCCCTCTTCCAGGACGGATAGACGAGCAATAGATGTTGTACAGAACAGATCAATATAATGAATTAACAGTAATCCATATGACACAATGAGACATAAAGAGAGACAGATATTATATTAATAATATGATTATATATGTATGTGACAATAATGACGTGTATAATAGTCCAGGTATGACTAATAGTAACAGCAGCAGTGGGAGGCATCAGGCAGGACCACGGCAGCAGCACAACACCACACACCATCCAGGCACAGCTGCGACACAAGTTAACCTGAGAGACAGTGGAGCACAAAGGCTCCGGAGAACAAGCCGAGTTAGTAACATGCTGTAGAGCTGAGTTAGTGACATGCAGTAGAGCCGAGTTAGTGACATGCTGTAGAGACGAGTTAGAGACATGCATTAACAGGACATGAATACTAGCAAGGGAGAGAGAGAGAGAGAAGGAGAGAAGGGGCTCGGTGTATTATAGGAGGTCCCCTGGCAGACTAGGCCTATGTTAGCCTAACTAGGGGCTGGTCCATGACAAGCCTGAGCCAGCCCTAACTATAAGCTTTATCAAAAAGGAAAGTCTTAAGTCTAGTCTTGAAAGTGGAGACGGTGTCTGCCTCCCGGACCGAAACAGGAAGCTGATTCCACAAAAGAGGAGCCTGATAGCTGAAGGCTCTGGCTCCTGTTCTACTTTTGGAGACTTTAGGGACCACAAGTAACCCTGCATTCTCAGAGCGCAGTGTTCTGGTGGGATAATAGGGCACTATGAGCTCTCTGAGATATGATGGAGCCTGATCATTTAGAGCTTTGTAAGTTAAGAGAAGGATTTTAAATTCAATTCTGGATTTTATAGGGAGCCAGTGCAGAGAAGCTAAAACAGGAGAAATATGATCTCGTTTCTTAGTTCCTGTCAGTACACGTGCCGCCGCGTTCTGGATTAGCTGGAGAGTTTTCAGGCACTTATTAGAGCTACCTGATAATAGAGAATTACAGTAATCCAGCCTCCAGGTAACAAACGCATGGACCAATTTTTCAGCATCTTTTAGTGACAGGATAGGCCTAATTTTTGCAATATTACGCAGATGAAAAAATGCAGTCCGAGACGTTTATTTTAAATGGGAGTTAAAAGACAAATCTTGATCAAATATTACTCCGAGGTTTCTTACGGTGGTGCTAGAGCCCAGAGCAATGCCATCCAGAGAAACTATATCATCAGATAAAGAGTTTCTGAGCTGTTTGGGGCCAAGAACAATAACTTCAGTTTTGTCTGAATTTAACATCAGGAAATTGGTGCTCATCCAGGTTTTTATATCTTTAAGGCTTTTCTGAAGTTTAGTTAATTGATCCGTTTCTTCTGGTTTTATCGATAAATACAACTGTGTATCATCCGCATAACAATGGAAATTGATAGAGTGATTTCTAATGATGTTACCTAAGGGAAGCATATATAGAGTGAATAGAATTGGTCCGAGCACTGAACCTTGAGGTACTCCAAAACAAACTTTAGTACGTGAAGATGATTCATTATGAACGTGAACAAACTGAAAGCGATCGGATAAGTACGATTTAAACCAGCTTAGTGCAGAACCATTAAGGCCAATTGAATGTTCCAGTCTCTGTAGCAGAATTTGATGGTCAATTGTGTCAAATGCGGCACTAAGATCTAGTAAAACAAGTACAGAGACGAGTCCTTTGTCTGAAGCAATCAGAAGATCATTTGTAATTTTAACTAGTGCTGTCTATGATGCACTCTAAATCCTGACTGAAATTCCTCAGATAAATTATTATCATGGAGAAAGTCACACAGCTGGTCTGCGACTACTTTCTCAAGGATCTTTGAGAGAAAGGGAAGGTTGGATATAGGTCTGTAATTGGCTAACACCTCTGGATCCAATGTGGGCTTTTTTAACAGAGGTTTAATTACAGCTACCTTAAAAGACTGTGGTACATAGCCTGTTAATAAAGATATATTGATCATGTCTAGTATACAAGTGTTAACTAAAGGTAAGACTTCCTTAAGTAGCCTAGTTGGGATGGGGTCCAAGAGACACGTTGATGACTTGGATGAAGAAATCATCAAGGTCAATTGTTGAATAGAAATCAGGGAGAAGCAATCTAGATATGTATCAGCACTTATAGCTGTGTTTGAAGGCAGATTAGTGCTGTTAGAGGGCAGGAGGTCATGAATTTTGTCTCTAATAGTTACGATTTTGTCATTAAAAAAGCTCATAAAATCATTACTGCTAAGGGCTAAAGGAATACAAGGCTCAATAGAGCTGTGACTCTTCTGTCAGCCTGGCTACAGTGCTGAAAAGAAACCTGGGGTTGTTCTTATTTTCTTCTATTAATGATGAGTAATAGTTTGCTCTGGCATTGTGGAGGGCTCTCCTATATGTTTTTAGACTGTCTAACCAGATTAAACGAGAATCTTCCAGTTTGGTTAATCGCCAATTCCTTTCAAATTTTCGCGACATTTGCTTTAATTTTCTGGTTTGGGAGTTATACCAGGGAGCAAACTTTCTTTGCTTTGCGAACTTCTTTTTAAGAGGTGCTACAGAGTCAAGAGTTGTTCGCAGTGAGTCTGCAGCGCTATCGACGAGATGATCAATTTGGGAGACTTTAAAGTCAGTACAGGAAACCTCAGTTACAGAGGGTATTAAATTTAACGCCGATGGAATCACTTCCTTAAATTTTGCTACCGCACTATCTGATAAACACCTAGTATAGTAACTGTTACTGCGTGGCGCGTAGTCAAGTAGACAGAAATCAAAAGTTATTAAATAATGATCTGATAGAGAGGGATTCTCTGGAAAGACCATTAAGTTATTAATCTCAATTCCATACGCCAGAACTAGATCGAGGGTGTGGTTAAAACGGTGAGTGGGCTTATGTACACTTTGACTGAAGCCAATGGAGTCTAATAATGTGATAAACGCAGTAGCGAGGGAGTCATTATCAGCGTCCACGTGAATATTGAAATCGCCTACAATAATAACTTTATCTGATTTCAGGACTAAACTGGATAAAAACTCTGAGAATTCAGATAAGAATTCTGAATACGGGCCAGGAGCGCGGTACACTATAACAAATAGAAGAGGCTGCGAGGTTTTCCAGGTCGGATGTAAAAGACTAAGGACAAGGCTTTCAAAGGATTTATAATCTAGTTTAGGTTTAGCGCTGATTAATAGACTAGAGTTAAAAATGGCTGCAACTCCCCCTCCTCGGCCGCTGCCTCGAGGAACGTGGGTATTATTATGACTGGGAGGAGTGGATTCATTTAGACTAACATATTCATCTTGACACAGCCAGGTTTCGGTGAGGCTGAGTAAGTCAATATGATTATCTGATATTAATTCGTTTACTAACACTGCTTTGGAAGATAACGATCTGACATTTAACAGTCCACATTTCATTCTCCTGTTTTGTCTCTGTCACAGAAGAGGTTTTAATTTTTATCAGGTTGTTATGTACAACTCCTCTTTGTTTGACTTTAGATTTAAATAATTTAGGAGGTCGGGGGACAGACACCGTTTGTATGACACTATGGGTGGGTGACTGCTCTAGAAGCTCAGAGAAGCGTTTTACACTGCGACTCTGATTCCTGGTCTCAACTCTGTGTTGTCACGGTTTTAGATCACTAATAAACTTGTCCAGGTTTCTAGATATGAGAGCGGCTCCATCCAAAGTGGGATGAATGCCATCTCTCCTGATCAGACCAGGTTTTCCCCAGAAGGTTTTCCAATTATTAACGAAGCCCACATCGTTTGCTGGACACCACCTGGATAGCCAGCGATTGAATGATGACATGCGGCTAAACATATCATCAGTGGTCAGATTTGGCAGGGGTCCAGAGAAAACTACGGAGTCCGACATAGTTTTAGCATACTGACACACCGAGGCAACATTAATTTTAGTGACCTCCGATTGGCGTAACCGGGTGTCATTAACGCCGACGTGAATAACAATCTTACTGAATCTACGTTTAGCTTTAGCCAGCAGTTTCAAATTTGACTCAATGTCGCCCGCTCTGGCCCCAGGGATGCATTTGACTATGGTCGCTGGTGTCGCTAACTTCACGTTTCTCAAAATAGAGCTGCCAATTACCAGAGTTTTCTCCTCAGCGGGTGTGTCACTGAGTGGGGAAAAACGGTTAGAAACGTGAACGGGCTGGTGGTGAGCCGAGGGCTTCGGCCTGGTACTACGCTTCCCTCGGAAAGTCACCCAGTCTCCTGGCTGCACAGGAGTTACCGGAGGACCGCTAACAGAGGCTATGCTAAGTGGCTCCGCGTCGGCTACAGGGGACTGGCTAACTACCGCAGCTACAGTTTGACTCTCCATGGTGCGGAGCCGAGCTTCTAATTGACTAAGCCTCGCCTCCAACGCAGAAAATAAACTACATTTCTCACATGTACCATTATCGCTAAAGGAGGCAGAGGAGTAACTAAACATCTGGCACACTGAGCAAGAGAGTGCAGGAGAGGAAGCCATCGCTAGGTGCTAAGCTAAGGTAGCTAACAAGGCTGAGGGTGTGTGAGCAAGCAAAGATGAATAAGACAGTTGTTTAAAGAAGCGGAGTGATTAACACTACAACTAGTGAGGTTTAAGAAGTGAAGTGGATGTTTAACAGCTAAAGTGAGGAGAAAAAGCAGCAAAGTAGCTGGTGAGAGATCGCTGCAGCAGCTGAGAGACACCAACACAGAAACACCGGAAATGACACAACACGCTTACTGCAGTACGTCAGCACGTATGTGAATGGATGAACGGATGAATGGATGAACAGATGGATGAATGGATGAACGGATGAATGGATGAATGGATGAACAGATGGATGAATGGATGAACAGATGAATGGATGAACAGATGGATGAATGGATGAACAGATGAATGGATGAACGGATGAACAGATGAATGGATGAACGGATGAATGGATGAACAGATGGATGAATGGATGAACAGATGAATGGATGAACGGATGAACAGATGAATGGATGAACGGATGAATGGATGAACAGATGGATGAATGGATGAACAGATGAATGGATGAACAGATGAATGGATGAACAGATGAACAGAGGTATGAATGGATGAACAGATGAATGGATGAAAGGATGAACAGATGAACGGATGAACAGATGAATGGATGAATGTAATGATGGTTTCTGTGTCTCTCTGCAGTGATAAGGAGGAGCTGCTTCCAGAACCAGATGAGCAGTCGTCTCTGGAGTCTCTGACAGTCCCTGAGAGTCCCAAACCGGACAAGGCCTGAGGAGAGGCCCTGCAGGGGCCCCGGGGCCCCGGGGCCCCATCGGGGGGGGGGTCTCTTTAATAATGAAACTATTGATAACACAGAGCTGTCGCTGTGTTTCTGGGTTCCTCCTGTAGTTCAGCTGATGATGATGATGATGTTGATGATGGTGGTGGTGGTGGTGATGGTGGTGGTGATGATGATGATCATTAATTAGTCAAACCTGTGATTATTACTTTAATGGTCACTTCCTGTGACATCTTTAATCTGCATCTGAAGAGTTTTTGTGTTTTTGTGTTTTTTGTTCTTGTTAAATCAGCGATACAAAGGCGTCACTTTGACCTCAGGTGACCTCTGGTGACCTCAGGTGACCTCAGATTACCTCAGATTACCTCTGGTGACCTCAGATTACCTCAGATTACCTCAGGTGATCTCTGACAGAAGTTTGATTTTATATGTTATAACTTTCACCTTTAACCCTGTGATCATGTGAGCTGCACGGCATCTGAAGACTACGTTTCCCATGATGCAACATGATCATGTCTTTGATTAGGGTCAGGTGACCTGTTACAGATCCTGTTACATGTCAGACGTAAACGCGTGGATCTCTAGTTTTAAAGTCAGAATGTTTTGCTGATATGAACACAGATCATGACATCATCGTTCAGAGTTCATTATTTGAGTTTTATTGATCCTCAGAGAGTTTGTGTGTGACGCAGTTTGGGGTTTATTTCCTGTCCTCAGACGTCCTGCCTGGTTTTAATATCCTCTGTTATTGATTATAGATTTTAATAAACTGAAGGTCTCACCTGTTTATTCAATAAAACTTTATTAACACTTCCTGCTCCTGTGTGGATGATTGACACTGATCTCATGTCTGTGTCCATCTGATCAATATCTGACTTCACTCACTTCATAAATATAAATATTATGATAATTTATAATATGTAAATACATCTGTGTCTAATTTCATCAACTCCTCATCGACAGCAACAAGATTCAAATTTAACTTTATTTATAAAGACCAAAATCACAAGTCACTGTATGTCTCAGAGACAGCAGACCACGCCCCTCTGTCCTCTGTCCCTCTGTCCTTGAAAGACAGGAAACAGGAAAACAAAGATACAAATGAAGTGGAGACTCAACCTAAGACACCTCTGTAACAGCTGTTCAAACTGTGTGTGACTATTAAACATGTCAGTGACATCATCGACCAGGTGACCTGATGGTGTGTGACGGACAGGTATTGACCGCCCCCTGCTGACTCCTTACAGGACGAAGCACCTTTACACCTGGAAAAACACCTAAAAAAAATACCTGGGGACCAAATACTGTAAACACCTGGAGAATACCTGGAAAAAACCTGGAAACACCTGGAAAGAATCATAGTACCACATATGTCTGTTTACACATTATTATTGTTATTATTATTATAATTTTGTCGTAAAATGAGCGGCACGTATTTAAAGCCGACGTCATCTTGTCGCGACCCAGGCGGAAGTGTGTGGTCGGATCCAAAATGGCGGAGGGCTGGAGCGAGTTGCGGCTGAAGAAGCTGATGTCGATGAAGAAGAGGAACCGGAGCGTTTAACAGCGTCAGAACCGTGAACGGGCGGCAGCAGCGGGGTTACCGGACAGTGTACGCCACAGTCAGGAGGGTCTCCGGTAGATGGTGTAAGGTTCGAGTCTCTGATTGCGTTTAACGGAGCGCAGCGGCTAGCGGCTAAGTTAGCATGCTAACATGTCGAGTCACGGGAGTGTGAGTGTGTCCCGGTGTGTGTGCGCGGTATGTGCGGGATGTTTACAGCGGTTTACAGCCCGGTGACGCCGCACACACACCGGGACACACCGTGTTTGTCTTCTGAAGGCTGTAACGGAGGAACGAACGGACCGTTAGCATGTTAGCATGTTAGCCTGCTGTCTTCCTGTTTGTGTTGTGCTTCCCTTTAGCATCACATGCTAACACAGAAGCTAACAGCTGCTAAGCACGTGAGGATGATTATTGATCGGCTCAGAAATGATCCAGTGATCGATAATCAGAGTATCGATCTGTGTCGTGTTGTCAGTGCTGCACACACACACAGTGGGTCCGTATCGATCAGCTGATCCTCATCAGGTCTCACAGTATTTATTGATTTTGGTTCAGATCGATTGAAGATGTCAGAGGTCACTGTGACGTCACACAAACTGCAATCAGTGATTGGTTATCAATATATTTGGTCATCGATCGGTTGATCGACAGAGTCAATCACAGTTTGATATTAAAGGGTTAAATCAACAGCAGCAGCAGTGTGACGTCACAGGACGACTCAAACAAAGGTGACCACCTTATTAGGAACAGCCGTCTCAGTGGGCGGGGTCAAACACCTGGACGAGTCATGGTTGTGTGAGACGACGATGTTTACAAATGTTTTGTTTGTAAACATCTCCTACGCTGTTTGATTGTCTCGCTATGATCGTCACTTCCCGTTTGTCAGCTGACTTCCTGTTTTAAGATTTCATTCCCTGTGTCGGGTTGTTGAAGCGCTGATGATGTCACAGTGATGGGGGTGTGTCTCGCTGTCAGGTGGCGATGGCGGAGCGGCGGGCGGAGTGCACGTGGAAGAGACACATCTCAGACCAGCTGAAGCTCAGAGACAGAGTCCAGAGACAGGCCTTCGAGGAGATCGTCCTCCAGTGTGAGTCCCTCTGTCTGTCCCTCTGTCCCTGTCCCTCACACTGTGGGGGACACATGATTAAACCTGTCTCTGTCTCCGTTACTCAGATAACCGTCTCCTGGAGAAGTCCGACCTGCAGGCTGTCCTGTCCGAGAGATATCAGACGGACAAGTATGACGTCCAGAGAGGACACGAGGCCAGGTGAGTCCTCAACATGTCACCTGTCCCCCCTGACCTGTGTCCCCTCTAACCTGTCCCCTGTGACCTGTGTCCCCTCTAACCTGTGTCCCCTCTAACCTGTGTCCCCCCTGACCTGTGTCCCCCCTGACCTGTGTCCCCTCTGACCTGTGTCCCCCCTGACCTGTGTCCCCTCTGACCTGTGTCCCCCCTGACCTGTGTCCCCTCTAACATGTGTCCCCTTTGACCTGTCCCCCCCCCCCCAACCTGTGTTCCCTGTAACATGTCCCCCCTGACCTGTGTCCCCCCTGACCTGTGTCCCCCCTGACCTGTGTCCCCTCTGACCTGTGTCCCCTCTGACCTGTGTCCCCCCTGACCTGTGTCCCCTCTAACATGTCCCCTCTGACCTGTGTCCCCGTCCCGTCCCCCAGCTCGGCGGCAGACTGGAGTCGCAGTGACGCGCTGCAGCAGGAAATGTCTCAGATGAGGATCAGACACCAGGAGGAACTGACGGAGCTGCACAAGAAACGAGGAGAGGTCAGTCGCCTGTACGCACACACAGGAAGTGATGTCATCATCACATTAAACACAGACTGTTCCATCAGTGTTTGTTTACTGTTCACTGTTGTCATGGTGACAGCTGCAGTGTTACAGGAGAGAGAGAGCTGATTGGTTGACAGTAGCCTCTTTTACACAGGAATTGCACAAATTTGCAGGAAAGCCCAATCCCTCTTCTTTCAGCATTGGCAGTATAAAAACAAAATCGGGGAGTGCAGCAAAATGCCGCCTGCCTACTTTTGTTTATACAGAATGTGCCTTTTTCGAGGCAATGGGAGGCGGAGCTAGTAACAGAACGTGCAGCTCAGCGCGTGACGTAAACAGCGACGTACCGAGGAAAGCCGCGGCTGGTCAGTCCTTCGGCGATTCTCTCGTACATCGGCCACGTCCTTCACGTTCCCGTCATCTGACGGTAGCCTCCTCGTTAGCGAGGGCAAGGAGGGCGCGCAATTCTTTATCTCCCCAGTTGCTCATCTTCTGCTTTGCGTCTCCTTAGTGCTGCTAGATACTCATTCCTGCTATCAGCTGTTTCCTGGTTTGAAGTCCACGCCAGTGGGTCGAACATGCGGCGTCATCAACAGCCCCTCCCACAAGTCATCAACAGCCCCTCCCACAAGTCATCCACAGCCCCTCCCACAAGTCATCCACAGCCCCTCCCGAGGCGGAGGGCCATCTCGCTCTGTTTATACTAAAACCGTTCCGCCGATATGACTACCCTACAAGGCGGTAAATTGGGCGCCTCAGATCAACTCGCCAATCCAGCTCTGTGTGTGTAAACGCTCGCAGCTGGCCGGCAAATCGGCCGAACATTTGCGGAAAATCTGGCAGTGTGAAAGGGGCTAGGGAGACCAGCTGACGAGACACAGTCCTGTCCCGACCAATCAGGGAGCAGAGAATCATCAAAGGGATTATTTACTCATTTAGCTCCGCCCACAGACATCCATCATGTTTGTTTAGTTTTTACAGCCAATGAGGAAACAGATTGAAACTCAGAGGCTTTTATTGTGAAGGAGGGAAGCTGCTAACAGAAGCTTTTATTGTGAAGGAGGGAAGCTGCTAACAGAAGCTTTTATTGTGAAGGAGGGAAGCTGCTAATGACAGAAGCTTTTATTGTGAAGGAGTGAAGCTGATGATGATGGTGATGATGGTGATGGTGGTGATGATGATGGTGATGATGGTGATGGTGATGATGATGGTGGTGGTGATGGTGATGGTGATGGTGATGAAGATGATGGTGATGGTGATGATGGTGATGGTGATGATGATGATGATGATGATGGTGATGGTGATGATGATGATGGTGATGATGGTGGTGATGATGGTGATGGTGATGAAGACGATGGTGATGGTGATGGTGATGATGATGGTAATGAAGATGATGGTGATGGTAATGATGGTGATGGTGATGAAGATGATGGTGATGGTGATGATGATGATGGTAATGAAGATGATGGTGATGGTGATGATGATGGTAATGATGGTGATGGTGATGAAGATGATGATGATGGTGATGAAGATGATGGTGATGGTGATGGTAATGATGGTGATGGTGATGGTGATGAAGATGATGATGATGGTGATGAAGATGATGGTGATGGTGATGGTGATGGTGATGAAGATGATGGTGATGAAGATGATGATGATGGTGATGGTGATGGTAATGATGGTGATGGTGATGGTGATGAAGATGATGGTGATGGTGATGGTGATGAAGATGATGGTGATGGTGATGATGATGGTAATGATGGTGATGGTGATGGTGATGAAGATGATGATGGTGATGAAGATGATGAAGATGTGCGTGACAGCCTGTTGTTCATATCTGAGATGTTTTCAGGAACAATAGTCGTGTTGACTGTGACATGTGACCCCTCCTGACCTTCATTATCCAATCAACACGTCTGACTCTTCTTTGTGTGGTTGGGTCCTGGAATGTCCTGGAGCCATGCTGACTGCTGTGTTTGTGTTTCAGCTGGCTCAGAGCGTGATCGAACTCAACAACCAGATCCAACAGAAGGACAAAGAGATCCAGAGCAACGAGGCCAAGTACGTGCTCACTGTAATCAGATTACTCACTGTAATCAGTAATATCTGAGAGGAGGAATGATGTCACTGATGATGATGTCACTGACGATGATGTCACTGATGATGATGATGATGGTGATGGTGTGTCCTCAGGATGGTGGAGTACCAGCAGCAGATCTCCAGTCTGGAGGGAGACTGTCGGGAGCTGAGGAGCTACCTGCAGGTAGGACAACTCACCTGGACACTCTGGTGTCTCTGGGGGGACTGAGACAGACAGACAGACAGTGTCCCCCAGACAGACAGACAGACAGTCAGTGTCCCCACAGACGGACACAGACAGACAGTCAGTGTCCCCACAGACAGACAGTCAGACAGTCAGTGTCCCCACAGACAGACAGTCAGACAGTCAGTGTCCCCACAGACAGACAGACAGTGTCCCCACAGACAGACAGACAGTGTCCCCCAGACAGACAGACAGACAGTCAGTGTCCCCACAGACAGACAGACAGACAGACAGACAGAGTCCCCCAGACAGACAGACAGACAGTCAGTGTCCCCACAGACAGACAGACAGTGTCCTCACAGACAGACAGAGGAGGAGAACATTATGTTAACGTTATATAAACGCTCCGGGTCAAAGGTCACCAAGGGACGACATTAGTCAGCGTTCATTTGTTGGACAGGTTACTACGAGTCATACTGACGTCACTTATGTCACAGTGAAGGTTGTCAGAGGCGTTTGTGATGTCACTTCCTGCAGGACCTGGAGAGGGCGAACCAGACGCTGAAGGACGAGTACGACGCTCTGCAGATCACCTTCTCTGCTCTGGAGGAGAAACTGAGGAAGACCACGGAGGACAACCAGGAGCTGGTGTCCCGCTGGATGGCCGAGAAGGCTCAGGAGGCCAACAAGCTCAACGCCGAGAACGAGAAGGACAGCAGGTATCAGCCCCGCCCTCCACGCTCTTCTTCTGTGGTGGTAAATGACGCGCCGTCTCTTCTTCTGTGGTGTTTAATGACATGCTGTGTTGTCACTGTTTCAGACGCAGACAGGCCAAGCTGCAGAAGGAACTGGCTGACGCCGCCAAAGAGCCTCTGCCCATCGACCCGTCAGTATCTCAGCTCTGTCACATGACCCACATCTGTCCTCACTGTGTCTGTGTCCTCACTGTGTCTGTCTGTGTCCTCACTGTGTTTTTGTCCTCACTGTGTCTGTGTCCTCACTGTGTCCTCACTGTGTTTGTGTCCTCACTGTGTCCTCCCTGTGTCTGTGTCCTCACTGTGTTTTTGTCCTCACTGTGTCCTCCCTGTGTCTGTGTCCTCACTGTGTCTGTGTCTTCAGGGACGACGACATCGAGGTCCTGGCAGAGGACGGAGGGAAGGGCGGCGGAGAGACCTCACCAAACAGGGCGCTCAGCAGGACTCCAAGGTCAGAGAGGTATACTGGGAACACTGGGAGACATTTATGTAGTATACAGAGTGAAGACACCTGGAGACATTTTAAAGTGTATGTCATAAGTGTCCTCACTTTGCAGACAGGACTGTGTTAGAGACAGACTGAGGACAGGACTGTGTTATAGACAGACTGAGGACACTGGGATCAGGGGACAGTGGACCTGAATGAAGACATGATCCCAGCAGTCCTCTCTGTGGAGACACGTTATGTCTGTCCCTCCCAGTTTAGAGGTAAACAGACATGTGTCTCTGTCCTCCAGTGAGAATCTGTCCCTCCAGGAGTCACTGGTTTTTTGTGACCTGAAGTGTCTGATCTGAAGGACACTGATGCATGCTGGGACATGTTTAGATGGTCTTTTGGATGGGGACGGGGTGACGGGGACAGGTACATCGCAGGCCGTTAACTCTGTCCTCTGTTAGAAAACCAGTGAAAATGGTTCGACATGGAAACAGTTGTCTGTGGGGGGGGCTCTAAAAACTGTGATCAGGTCTGAGTGGTCAGATGAGACTGGAGTGGACTCAGTGTGTTGACGTCCGTCCCCACAGCAGCTGTGTCCTCGTCCTGAGACCAGGAATGATGACAATCAGTCGACTTTAAGAGTTGACTGGATCAGTGGGAGGAGTCTACTGTGGTGGAGACACATACTGTCCTCGAGACTCTGATCCACAGTCCGTTAGAGTCCCATGGTGACACGTGATGTCATGATGTAGAGGTGATGACATCATGACTGACTCTGTTTGCATCATACCTGTGTGTCCTCTGATGTCTCCGCAGTAAGAAGATGTCCCAGCCTCCTCCCGGTGGTCTCCTGGACTCCATCTCTAACATCTTTGGGTATGTAGCTGTGACATCATCAGAGCTGCGTCCAGGACTCTGCTCTGTCTCATTGACCACCTGTCTGTCTGTCTGTCCACCTGTCTGTCCATCTGCAGCGTGTCTGAGTGTGTCCAGCCTGGACTCGTCCCACCACTCTCCAGGTGAAGGACTGTGTGTGTTCACCTGTTCACGCTGTCAGCGTTTTGATTGACAGCTCGCCCCCTGCTGACGCCTCCTTAACACTCACCATCATCATCATCGTCTGTCTGACGTGTGATTGGCTGTCGGCAGAGGATGAGTCCTGTGATTGGCTGTCAGCAGAGGATGAGTCGTGGTCAATCGTGGCGCTGTCAGCGTGAACGCTCGGTGTAGTTTGTGGTGACGAGATTATTGTTGGTGATAATCTCAGTACTAAATCAATAATCAGTAATCAGTTGTTGCCGTAGAGACACATCCTGTTTGTGTGTGTGTGTGTGTGTGTGTGTGTGTGTGTGTGTGTGTGTGTGTATTGATCAGGGACGGAAGACACGCCTTCTGTCTTCTTCCTGTGATGTCACATTAACTGATCAATAATTAACCTCACACACCAACGTGATAATGACATGATGACACGTTAACGAGTGTTTGTAAACATTAACATTAAAAGGTCAGAGCACAGTATTGATCGACAGCAGGTGATTGGTTGGTGGAGGTGGTGAGCTCTGCCAATCAGATCCTGATGTTTATCACAGAGACAGTATTGATTATCAGCTGTCAGACAAACTGATGGTGTCTGAAACGTGACCTTGAGTTAGACTTCGTCTTCTGATTGATCGGCTGATCAGTGACTGTAGGACCTGACGATGGATCGGCTGATCAGTGACTGTAGGACCTGACGATGGATCGGCTGATCAGTGACTGTAGGACCTGACGATGGATCGGCTGATTAGTCAGTGACTGTAGGACCTGACGATGGATCGGCTGATCAGTCAGTGACTGTAGGACCTGACGATGGATCGGCTGATCAGTGACTGTAGGACCTGACGATGGATCGGCTGATCAGTCAGTGACTGTAGGACCTGATGATGGATCGGCTGATTAGTCAGTGACTGTAGGACCTGACGATGGATCGGCTGATTAGTCAGTGACTGTAGGACCTGACGATGGATCGGCTGATCAGTCAGTGACTGTAGGACCTGACGATGGATCGGCTGATCAGTGACTGTAGGACCTGACGGTGGATCGGCTGATCAGTGACTGTGACTTCGTCCATTGTCTAAAACAAGCCAACAGTTAGCTTGTTAGCTAGCACTACCTAACGTCTGTGGAGAACTGTTTTGCCTCTAGCTATGCCCCGCCCACCAACAGTTGAAGGGTCTATAGAATCATAAGACTCAAACGTGTTCAGTCCGTTCCACCTTGACTTTAAACATTCAAAGCGCCCAAACTTTATCGTCCTGGTGATTGACACATCGGTGATGATGATGATGATGATGATGAAGGTGTGTTAGCATGTTGGACGTGTTTCATTCAGAACGCCGACTGTCTGTCCTCGTCTTATACACGCCTGTCTCTCTGATGCTGCTGTAGCTGAGCAGGAAACAGAAGGCGGGTCTTCCTGCTCCGCCGTAACGTGACTGACCGACCAATCAGCTTGTTGTGTTAACTCTTAGCATGTTGCTAATTGTGTGCAGCTAAAAGTTCCTGGGAGGAACTCGTGTTTGTGAACTTTGGTTCCACATCAGGCTGCGTGCACCCTCACAGCCCCGATATATAAGTGTCTGTCTGTGTGTCCGTCTGTGTGTCTGTCTGTCCATGTGTCTCCCTGTCCACGTGTCCATCGTTGTGACTGTGCTCCTCTTCCTCAGCAGGCGTCGAACCGCCAACTCCTTCAGCACGTCACCTGAAAATACTGAGGCCCCTACAGGAGTGTGTGCGGAGGTTCGAGTCCCCTCGACGGCTCTGCACGTGTTTGTAAGTAACCAGTGTACTCAGTGATTGGTGTATTGGGAGACCAGCTGATCGATGACATCATCAGTAACTTGGGGGTGGGGTTAAACAGGAAACATTAATAGTGTTTCTGTTCGGGTGTCTGATACCTGGGTGTCTGATACCTGGGTGTATGTTGCCCAGGTGTAACCTGATTGGTCGGTGATGAGCAGTAAAAGGTCTGATTACCCACAATCCTCTCCTGCTGCCCTCTGGCTCCCAGCAGCCCCTGCTCTGTGTTCCCATCATGCTCTAGTGATGCACTGATGGTCCCAGGAGCTGCTGACAGACAGACAGGAAGTGACATCACAGCCTGAGTCTGTGCAGAGACCCTACAGGCTCAGTGGGATGTCATCCAACAGAACCAATCAGGACGGAGCGTCAGGCTGAGGAGGAGGAGGAGGGAGCTGATCTCAAGTTTTCAACCTGAGACCAAACAAAGACACACACATTTTATTGTTCTTTATTTACGTTGTTATTGGCTCGGGGACGAACCCTGACTCTGTGTGTGTGTGTGTGTGTGTGTGTGTGTGTGTGTGTGTGTGTGTGTGTGTGTGTGTGTGTGTTCAGGAAGCTCACGACGGCGAGGTGAACGCAGTGAGGTTCAGCCCCGGCTCTCGTCTCCTAGCAACAGGAGGGATGGACCGCAGGGTGAAGCTGTGGGAGGTGGTGGCCGGTGAGTGGAGGAAACGGGAAGTAGACTCAGACTGTTGTTGGTCTGACGGCAGGTCGATCCTTTAAACACTTTATTATTCACTTCTTTTATTGTTTTATAACTTTGGTCGTTTTCTAAAAGTGAAAATGTCTCAAAATATAATTGATCAGTGTGTTATTATTTATCTTTCTTTAATACATCATCGGACAGACGGGGGCGCTGTGACGGGCCGACCAGTCGTGACTGCAGACACTGTTTACTCTGCTGGCTTTAACTGATCACCACTTTAAATCACGTCATGTAGTAGTGATGATAACAGTAATTATAATAATAATGTTAATGACAATAATAATCAGTGTCTCAGAGATATTCATGTTTTAACACTGTCTCAGTTTGGACTTTGTCTCTTCTGTCTTCTTAGAAGTCATTACTTTTACATTTATTATTATTATTATTGTTATTATTATTCATGTATTGTGTGTGTGTGTGTGTGTGTGTGTGTGTGTGTGTGTGCAGGTCGCTGTGAGCCCAAAGGAGCTCTGACCGGCAGTAACGCTGGAATCACCAGCATCGAGTTTGACAGCGCTGTGAGTATGTTTCTCTGTGTGTCCGTCATATGGACGTGTGGACGTTTTTTAGGGATCCGACCTGTTGGTTTATATATCTCTTTGGTCTTTAGGGATCCGACCTGTTGGTTTATATATCTCTTTGGTCTTTAGGGATCCGACCTGTTGGTTTATATATCTCTTTGGTCTTTAGGGATCCGACCTGTTGGTTTATATATCTCTTTGGTCTTTAGGGATCGTACCTGTTGGCGGCCTCGAACGACTTTGCCAGTCGTATCTGGACTGTGGACGACTACAGACTGAGGGTGAGTCTTCACAGCTCTCACCTCATACCTTTACCTGTGTGCCAGGTGTTCACTTCCCGTTAGTCTTCTGGTCAGTGATGTGATGTAAAAGGTCTGAACCTCAGGTCCCACTCTGTCGGACATTTTGGCTCCCAGCAGCCCCTGCTCTGTGCTCCCATCATGCTCTAGTGATGCACTGATGGTCCCAGGGGCTGCTGACAGACAGGAAGTGACATCACAGTCTGAGTCTGTGCAGAGACCCCACAGGCTCAGTGTGATGATGAGTCACATCCAACAGAACCAATCAGTATGGAGTGTGAGGCTGATGAGGCGGGGCCTGAGTGCTGATCTCATTCTACTGCTGAGACCAAAAAGACCTGACAGTTTCATCATCTGACGTCACACAGCTTTATTTGAACTTTATTTAAACTTTATTTAACTTAATTAAAAATGTATTTAAACTTTATTTGAACTTGATTAAACCTCCTCACCACATATATTCACATATACGTCGGACTTGTCTGTTGTTGTGTTACAGTCTGTTGTGTATCTGTGTGTCCCTCCAGCACACCTTGACAGGTCACAGCGGGAAGGTGTTGTCAGCTCGATTCCTATTGGACAACACTCGAATCGTCTCCGGGAGCTACGATCGAACCCTCAAACTGTGGGACCTTCGCAACAAAGTCTGTACGTGATTGGACAGTTGTCAGGGACAGGTGTACAACAGTCTCTGTCCGCTCAGCTCATCCCATCATCCCCTGCTGTCTCACCTGTGCAGGTACCAAGACGGTGTTCGCTGGTTCCAGCTGTAATGACATCGTGTGCACGGAGCAGTGTGTCATGAGCGGACACTTTGACAAGAAAGTCCGGTTCTGGGACATCAGGTACGTTTTCTTACCTGTCCTCAGTCTGAGAGGAGGACAGGTGGGGTTGGACAGGTGTGGACGTTTTGACCGTCCTCTCTGTGTTAATATTGTTTCACACATTCGTGTTTTCAGGACTGAATGAGTTCCGTAGGTTTTGTAGGAAGTGGTGATGTCATGTGTGATGTCATGGCGTCTGTGTGTCAGAGCGGAGAGTATAGTGAAGGAGCTGGAGCTGCTGGGCAGAGTCACGTCTCTGGACCTGAACCACGACCGCACCGAGCTGCTCACCTGCTCCAGAGACGACCTGGTGAAGATCATCGACCTGCGCACCAACGCCGTCAGACAGACCTTCAGGTGAGGAGGACGAGTCAGCTCTTCACCTGCTGACGTCTCAAACACTCAGCACTTCCTGTTTCTCTTCTTTTTAAACTAAGTCGGTGATGAAAACAAATTATTATTATTATTATTATTATTATTATTATTATTGTTGTTACTATACAGGTGTGTGATACCTCTGTGTAGTTACAGGTGTGTAATATGTAATGTGTGTGTGTGTGTGTGTGTGTTCAGTGCTCAGGGCTTCAAGTGTGGAGCCGACTGGACCAGAGTCACCTTCAGGTGAGTTCAACACTCGTTAGTGACGTGTCAGATGTTTCAGTCTGCAGCCGTGGAGTGTTTCATCGTCTGATTTGTCTCTGACGAGCTCGTTAACTTCCTGCTGCTGCCGCGTCTCCTCGTTGCGCTGCGTCTCCTCGTTACGCCGCAACTGGACGTTAAAATATGTTGTTCAACTAATAAAGAGAACGAAGATTAATTAATTCTGATCAGTTGGTCTTTGTTGTTTATTCAGTCACTGCTTCACTTCCTGTTTCACATTAAAAGCCCTCTGATAAGGGGAGGGATTTATTTCAGTCAGCTCAGTGTTTGTTTGTTTGTTTGTTTGTTTGTTGTTCAGTCCTGACGGCAGCTACGTGGCCGGAGGATCAGCTGACGGAGCTCTGTACATCTGGAACGTTGTGACAGGGAAAGTGGACCGGATTCTGGACCGCAACCACAAGTAAGAAACCAGACCTCGTTACATCTGTGCAACACACCTCGTTACATCTGTGCAACACACCTGGTTATATATGTGCAACACACCTGGTTATATATGTGCAACACGCCTGGTTATATATGCGGAACACGCCTGGTTACATATGCGGAACACGCCTGGTTATATATGCGGATATGCGGAACACGCCTGGTTACATATGCGGAACACGCCTGGTTACATACGCGGAACACGCCTGGTTATTTACGCGGAACACGCCTGGTTATATATGTGCAACACGCCTGGTTATATATGTGCAACACGCCTGGTTATATATGTGCAACACGCCTGGTTATATATGCGGAACACGCCTGGTTACATACGCGGAACACGCCTGGTTATATATGCGGAACACACTTGGTTATATACGTCGAACACACCTGGTTACATATGTGGAACATGCCTGGTTACATATGTGGAACACGCCTGGTTACATATGTGGAACACGCCTGGTTACATATGTGGAACACGCCTGGTAACATACGCGGAACACGCCTGGTTATATATGCGGAACACGCCTGGTTATCTACGCGGAACACGCCTGGTTATATATGCGGAACACGCCTGGTTATCTACATTGAACACACCTGGTTATATACGCGGAACACGCCTGGTTATATATGCGGAACACGCCTGGTTATATATGCGGAACACGCCTGGTTATATACGTGGAACACGCCTGGTTATATACGCGGAACACTCCTGGTTATATACGCGGAACACGCCTAGTTATATACGCGGAACACGCCTGGTTATATACGCGGAACACGCCTGGTTACATATGTGGAACACGCCTGTATACATATACGTTGAACACGCCTGGTTATATATGCGCGCATATGTATTGATCATCCGTTGTATTTGGTTTGCTTCCTGCAGCTCTGCCATCAACTCTGTGTCGTGGTCGCCGTCAGGAGCGTACGTCGCCAGTGTGGAGAAAGGCAGCAAGGCCATCCTGTGGTCTGACATGTGATTGGCTGAGGGGACCTGCTGCTGATGATGAGGATGATGATGATGATGAAGGGACTGTGGACAGGTGGAGACAGAGAGGACGATGAAGGTTGTGACGGAGCTCCTTGTTGTTGGACTCAGACAGACTGATGGGGACTGAGTGGACTCTGCCGTCACGTTTACTTTTAGATCTTTTAACAAACTGCCGTCTTCGTCCAGCTGGAGGTGAAAGGGTTAATCATAAAGTCTTTATGTCCAGCCGGAGGTGAAAGGGTTAATAAATAAAGTCTTTATTAACACAGCTGAATGAAAACACACCGTCCTCACCTCTGTGTGTGTGTGTGTGTGTGTGTGTGTGTGTGTGTGTGTGTGTGTGTATAAATATAAATAAAACCTGGATCAGATCGTGCCGTCACTTCCTGTTGTGTGTCTTAAGCTTCCTGATGTGTCCAGCAGGTGTCTGTGTCACACAGGTGTGATGATGTCACAGCTCAGTGGATGAACACTAAAGGGTTAAAGTTCGTCACAAGATGGTCGTTAGAAAGATTCAGTATGAAGACGCTGTCGGCTGCTCACAGAGGAAACACCTCACACTAACAGGACGTTGAACGAGAGTTTAAAGGACGACAAAATAAAATCATTAACCAAAAACTCTTGAAGCTGTAGAATCCCTTTATCTGAAGTTAAGGCCTTTGTTGGTTTGATGATGGCTCAGATCAGTTCTTGTGACACAGGATGTTCTAAAGGTTTTTATGTTGTTTTATTTTGACGTGTTTCAAACCTTAAAGGTTTTCTGTTATTTTTTTAAAATCTGATTCACCAAACACCTCTCACATCAACATCACCGAAAAAATCATGTTTTATGTTACAATAAATATTTCTCAAAGTCGTCTCCGACCCTGAAAAAAACCCTTATTTTCTTTCTTTAATAATGTTTATTTTAAAACGACTTTATTCAGAGTGGCATTAGAAATCAGAATCATAAATATTTTATCGCTCTCTGAGGACAAACAGAAAAGTTTCAGAGAATTTTAAGAAATAGAAATCTGAGTTTTAAGTTAAAGGATGTAAATATGAAACCATAAAGTAAAAATGTGCGTCATGTTGCTGCAGCGTTTCAACACGTCAGGACCAAAGATATTAAAATATATTCCATCACTGCTCAGGCTCAACATGTAACGACAATGTATATATCAAAAAAGTCTTAAATCCGACTGAAGAACCCTTAACTCAACTTAGTCCCTTAACTTAAGTCACCAGAGTTTGAAATGTTTATTAAAAGTAAATAAAAGTTCTCACAAGTCGTGTGTGTGTGTGTGTGTGTGTGAGTGAGAGTCGCTGATGTCAGCAGACAGACTGCTGAGTCTGACTGACAGAAACTTAATCGGCTCAGCAGACACACAAACATGTCTGTTGGTCACATGACAGTCACAGTCATCCTGTCATTGATGGGGTCTGCCACCATAAAACACCCTTTAGTTTTCCTAAATCTCAACTTAAATTTGTAAGGTTTTCTTCTTATCTCTGTCGTATGATTAGGGAATTCCATAAAGTTAGTTAAACTGTTGCACGAAAGACCCTAAGTTAAGATTTTTCTCGATGTCTGTGTTAAGGTTTTAAAGTAAAATTGGTTGCACAAATCACCCTTAAGTTTCCCTTAAAACTTTAATTGAGGAGTTTAAGGTTTTCTCCTTATCTCCATCTTCTAATTGAGGAAACCCTTAAAGTGAAACTGTTGCACAAAAGACCTCAAGGTAAGATTTTCCTTGAAGACCAAGTTTAGATTTTCTGAAAATGAAATGAGTTGCTCAAAACACCCTTAAATTTTCCTTAAAATTAAATGTAGGTATTTAAGGTTTTCTTAACTCGATTTTCTAATTAAGGAGTCCCTCAAAGTTAGTTAAACTGTTTCACAAAAGACCTTAAGGCTGTGTAGGAGCTGTTTAGGAGTTGTGTTGGAGCCGTGATGGAGCCGTGTAGGAGCCCTGTAGGAGTCGTGTAGGAGTCGTGTTGGAGCCGTGTTGGAGCCGTGTAGGAGTCATGTAGGAATTGTGTTGGAGCCGTGTAGGAGCCGTGTAGGATTCGTGTAGGATTCGTGTAGGAGTGGTGTTGGAGCCGTGTAGGAGTCGTGTTGGAGCCGTGTTGGAGCCGTGTAGGATTCGTGTTGGAGCCGTGTAGGAGTCGTGTAGGAGTCGTGGTGGAGCCGTATTGGAGCCGTGTAGGAGTCGTGTTGGAGCCGTGTAGGATTTGTATAGGAGTCGTGTTGGAGCCGTGTTGGAGCCGTGTAGGAGTCGTGTTGGAGCCGTGTAGAATTTGTATAGGAGTCATGTTGGAGTCGTGTAGGAGTCGTGTTGGAGCCGTGTTGGAGCTGTGTTGGAGTCGTGTAGGAGTCGTGTTGGAGCCGTGTAGGATTCATATAGGAGTCGTGTTGAAGCCGTGTAGGATTCGTGTAGGATTCATATAGGAGTCGTGTTGGAGCCGTGTAGGAGCCGTGTTGGAGCCGTGTAGGATTCGTATAGGAGTCGTGTTGGAGTCGTGTTGGAGCTGTGTTGGAGCTGTGTTGGAGTCGTGTTGGAGCAGTGTAGGTTGCTAAAGCAGGTCTCTTGACTGGTGTTGGTGTTTATGCACCAAACAGCAGTTCAGAGTACCCGGCCTTCATGGAGTCTCTGGGAGGTGTTCTGGAAGCGGTGCTGTCTGGGGACTCTGCTGGGGGACTTCAACGCTTACGTGGGCAATGACGGAGATGGTGTTTTGTTATTGGACTTGTGTGCTAGTCGTGGCTCGGCCATAATGAACACCATGTTGGAGCATAGGGAGGTTCATAAGTGTACCTGGTACCAGAACACCTGAGGTCAAAGATGGACTTTGTGGTCGTATCATCAGATCTGTGGCCGTGTGTCTGGGACACTAAGTGAAGAGAGGAGCAGAGCTGTCAGCTGATCACCACCTGGTGGTGAGTTGGATCAGATGGCGGGGGAGGCTGCAGGACAGACCTCGTAAACCCTTACAATGTTGGACTGTCTTGGTTAACAGGCCTTGCCAGTGTCATGTGGAGGTCTGGCACGGTGCCTGTGGAGTGGCAGACCGGGGTGGTGGTTCCCAGTTTTTAAAACGGGGGCCGGAGGGTTTGCTCCATTTATCAGGGTATCACACTGCTCAGCCTCCATGGGAAAGTTCACTCCAGGGCCCTGTCGAACCTCAGATTCAGGAGGAGCAGTGTGGACCCCATCCAAGTGGTATAACAGTGGAGCAGCTCTTTACCCTCACAGGGCTGCTGGAGGGGTCGTGGGAGTCTGTCCTTCCAGTCTATGTGTGCTTTGTGGACTTGGAGAAGCCTTACGACCATGTTCCTCGGGGGGTCTTGTGGGGGTACTGTGGGAATACGGAGTACTGAGCTCGCTGCTATGAGCCATCCGGTCCCTGTCTGACCAAACTGAGAGCTGTGTCTGTAAACTCAGCATGAAGTCTAACCTGTTCTCAGTGGGTGTTGTTCCTTCTCCAGGGTTGTCCCTTGTCTCTGATCCTGTTTGCGATATTCATGGACCGGATTTGAAGGTGAAGCCAGGGGGACGAAGGGGTCTGGTCTCTGTTCTTTGCAGATGATGTGGTTTTGTTTGCTTCATCACACCGTGACCGCCAGCATGACCTGGGGCGGTTTATAGAGTCAGCTCCTCCCAGTCTGAGATCATGGTTCTCTGCTGGAGAACAGTGGACTGTTCCCTGTGGGTTGGGAGAGAGTTACTGAACCAAGAGAAGGAGTTCAAGTATCTCAGGGTCTTGTTCACAGTGAGGGCAGAATGGAGCGTGAGATGGATCGGTGGTTTGGTGCGGCATCTGCAGTGATGCGGGCGCTGCACCAAACCGTCGTGGTTCAGAGGGAGCTGAGCAGTCCCAACCCTCACTATGGTCATGAGCTCTGGGTAGTGACTGAAAGAATGAGGTCACAAATACAAGCGTCTGAAATGAGTTTCCTCTGTAGGGTGTCTGGGCTCAGCCTTAGAGATAGGGGGAGGAGTCAGACATCTGGAGGGAGCTCGGAGTAGAGCCGCTGCTCCTTCATGTTGAGGTGGTTCAACATCTGATCAGGATCCTCCTGGTCCAGCTGGTAGGAGGCCCTGGGCAGACCCAGAACACACTGGAGGGATTATAGATCTCATCTGGTCTGGGAACACCTCGGGGTCCTCCAGGAGGAGTGTCACAGAGCAGAGGGAGGTCTGAAGACCTGATCCTGGATCAGAGGAAGATGATGGATGGAATAAAAGACCAACTGTAATTACTCCCAGCGTTTGGCTAAGAAGCAACTCAACAAAATATGTGACACAAGTCACAGATCCATGTTTCCAGAACATGTCACCCTGTGGCGTCTCCTCTGTTGGACTGACATTGACTCGTAGATCTCAGAGTGACCACACACAGAAACAACACGTTTTTCTTCCGTTTCGGATTCTCTGTGACGTCAGGACCTCATCAAATATGAACTTGAGTAAACAAGGTGCGCGTGTTCTTCTTCTCCTTTGTCATGTAAGTAAAAATAACTTCCTTTAACAGGTAGACACCTGGAGACTCTGTGGTGGGCGGCCGTCCACCATGTTCACGTTAAAATTCATCCATCTCCTTTGTCCCCACAGTTCAGAGCAGATTGAAGACTTTAGGCCTGGCTCAGGCTGAACCTGGACAGGTGTGTGACAGACAGGTGTGTGACAGACAGGTTTGTGACAGACAGGTGTGTCTCGGACAGGTGTGTGACAGACAGGTTTGTGAGAGACAGGTGTGTGACAGACGGGTGTGTTTCAGACAGGTGTGTGACAGACAGGTGTGTTTCAGACAGGTGTGTCTCAGACAGGTGTTTCACAGACAGGTGTGTCTCGGACAGGTGTGTCTCAGACGTGTTTCACAGACAGGTGTGTGACAGACAGGTGTTTCACAGACAGGTGTGTCTCAGACAGGTGTTTCACAGACAGGTGTGTCTCAGACAGGTGTGTGACAGACAGGTGTGTCTCAGACAGGTGTTTCACAGACAGGTGTGTCTCAGACAGGTGTGTGACAGACAGGTGTGTGACAGACAGGTGTGTGACAGACAGGTGTGTCTCAGACAGGTGTTTCACAGACAGGTGTTTCACAGACAGGTGTGTCTCAGACAGGTGTGTGACAGACAGGTGTGTCTCAGACAGGTGTTTCACAGACAGGTGTGTCTCAGACAGGTGTGTGACAGACAGGTGTGTGACAGACAGGTGTGTGACAGACGGGTGTGTCTCAGACAGGTGTGTCTCAGACAGGTGTTTCACAGACAGGTGTTTCACAGACAGGTGTGTGACAGACAGGTGTGTGACAGACAGGTGTGTTTCAGACAGGTGTGTCTCAGACAGGTGTGTGACAGACGGGTGTGTCTCAGACAGGTGTGTCTCAGACGTGTTTCACAGACAGGTGTGTGACAGACAGGTGTTTCACAGACAGGTGTGTGACAGACAGGTGTGTGACAGACAGGTGTTTCACAGACAGGTGTGTCTCGGACAGGTGTGTGACAGACAGGTGTGTCTCAGACAGGTGTGTGACAGACAGGTGTGTCTCAGACAGGTGTGTGACAGACAGGTGTGTGACAGACAGGTGTGTCTCAGACAGGTGTGTTTCCTGTGTCCTGCAGGTGTTGTTGTGTGGAGGATTATGGGTGTGTGTGTGTGTGTGTTCTGTCTGTAATAATCGGCCTGCTGACCCGGCGTGTGTGTGTGTGTGTGTGTGGATTATAAATTGAGCTGATCAGCTGTTTGAAACCCGTTGCTGTCAACACGCTCACATCTCTGCTCCCAGGTCAGTCTCTGCCTTCTGCTTTAAATACACTATTATTATTTATGTATTTATTTTCATTGTTGTTGTTTTTTTGTTGTTGTTGTTAATAAGTCAGAAGAAAAGTGAATATGTAATTTGTTAATAGTCTTTTTAAAGTTGTTTCCTTGGTGAATCAGTTTGGCTCTTACAGATTGTTTCAGAGTTTGACAGAAACAGAAAAACAGATTCTTTTGAACAAAAGTAAAAATAATACATTTTAATTCTACCAGAAAAAATATGATTAAAAGAGACATGAAATCAAACCTGTTCTCAAACTGAGACCCTGTGTCCTCAGATGAGGACGTCACATTCTGGGTTTACTGCTCCGTTTACTTCATTCTGCTTTGCTCAGGCCTGTGGTCCTCAAACGTGGACACTTTGTCCCTTCTAGAGACAGTGAGACCACAATGAACTGACACATGTAAAAACAATATGGCTGCCGTTTCTACCGAGTCAGTCTGTAGCTGATCCTGAGACAGACGTGGACAAAACCTGATGACAGTTTGTGGTTCAAACTTTATTTATGATTAATAATGTTTGTAGTTTGTCATGGCAACACATCAGATGATTTATCAACAGGGACAAGACACTGTCCATTAGGACGTACTTGTCGTGACTTTATTATCATCTCATTTGAGGACATTGGGAATTAATTATTGACTCGTTTGACGACATGAGGACTTTATTATCATCTCGTTCAGGGACACTGGGACTCTGTTGTTTGGATTGAGGCCATTGGGACTTTAATATCATCTCGTTTAAGGACATTGGGACTCTATTGTCTTGTTTGAGGACATTGGGACTTTATTGTCTTGTTTGAGGACATTGGGACTTTATTGTTTGGATTTAGGACATTGGGACTGTATTATCGTCTCATTTGAGGACATTGGGACTGTATTATCGTCTCATTTGAGGACATTGGAACTTCACTGTTTGGTTTGAGGACATTGGGGACATTAGCATTTTATTATTGTCTCTTTTGAGGACATCGGGACTTTATTATCATCTCGTTCACAGACACTGGGACTTTATTGTTTGGATTGAGGACATAGGGACTTTATTATCATCTTGTTTGAGGACATTGGGACTTGATTAGTGTCTCATTTGAGGACATGGGGCCTTTATAATCATCTTGTTCAGGGACACTGGGACTTGATTGTTTTGAGGACACTGGGACTTTATTATTGTCACGTTTGAGGACATTGGGACTTTATTATTGTCTCGTTTGAGGACATTGAGACTTTATTATTGTCTCGTTTGAGGACATTGGGACTTTATTATTGTCTCGTTTGAGGACATTGAGACTTTATTATTGTCTCGTTTGAGGACATTGGGACATTATTATAGTCTAATCTGAGGACATTGAGACTTTATTATTGTCTCGTTTGAGGACATTGAGACTTTATTATTGTCTCGTTTGAGGACATTGGGACATTATCATAGTCTAATCTGAGGACATTGGGACTTCATTATTGTCTCGTTTGAGGACATTGAGACTTTATTATTGTCTCGTTTGAGGACATTGGGACTTTATCATTGTCTCGTTTGAGGACATTGGGACATTATTATAGTCTAATCTGAGGACATTGAGACTTTATTATTGTCTCGTTTGAGGACATTGGGACTTTATTATTGTCTTGTTTGAGGACATTGGGACTTTATTATCGTCTTTTTTGAGGACATTGTGATTTTATTGTATGGTTTGAGTACACTGGGACTTTATTATCGTCTTGTTTGAGGACATTGGGACTTTATTATCGTCTCGTTTGAGGACATTGGGACTTTATTATCGTCTTGTTTGAGGACATTGGGACTTTCTTATCATCTTGTTTGAGGACATTGGGACTTTATTATCGTCTTTTTTGAGGACATTGGGACTTTATTGTTTGGATTGAGGACATTGGGACTTTATTATTATCTCGTTTGAGGACATTGGGACTTTATTATTGTCTCGTTTGAGGACATTGGGACTTCATTATCATCTCATTTTAGGACATTGGGACTTTATTATCATCTTATTTTAGGACATTGGGACTTTATTATTGTCTCGTTTGAGGACATTGAGACTTTATTATTGTCTCGTTTGAGGACATTGGGACATTATTATAGTCTAATCTGAGGACATTGAGACTTTATTATTGTCTCGTTTGAGGACATTGGGACTTTATTATTGTCTAGTCTGAGGACATTGGGACTTTATTATTGTCTTGTTTTAGGACATTGGGACTTTATTATTGTCTTGTTTGAGGACATTGGGACTTTATTATTGTCTTGTTTGAGGACATTGGGACTTTATTATTGTCTTGTTTGAGGACATTGAGACTTTATTATCGTCTTTTTTGAGGACATTGGGACTTTATTATTGTCTCGTTTGAGGACATTGGGACTTTATTATCGTCTTTTTTGAGGACATTGGGACTTTATTATCGTCTTTTTTGAGGACATTGGGACTTTATTATTGTCTCGTTTGAGGAAATTGGGACTTCATTATCATCTTATTTTAGGACATTGGGACTTTATTATTGTCTTGTTTGAGGACATTGGGACTTTATTATTGTCTCATTTGAGGACATTGGGACTTTATTATAGTCTTTTTTGAGGACATTGGGACTTTATTATCGTCTTTTTTGAGGACATTGGGACTTTATTATCATCTTATTTTAGGACATTGGGACTTTATTATTGTCTCATTTGAGAACATTGGTTCTTTCTTATCGTCTTTTTTGAGGACATTGGGACTTTATTATCGTCTCGTTTAAGGACATTGTGATTTTATTGTATGGTTTGAGTACACTGGGACTTTATTATCGTCTTGTTTGAGGACATTGGGACTTTATTATCGTCTTTTTTGAGGACATTGGGACTTTATTATCGTCTTTTTTGAGGACATTGGGACTTTATTATTGTCTCGTTTGAGGAAATTGGGACTTCATTATCATCTTATTTTAGGACATTGGGACTTTATTATTGTCTTGTTTGAGGACATTGGGACTTTATTATTGTCTCATTTGAGGACATTGGGACTTTATTATTGTCTTGTTTGAGGACATTGGGACTTTATTATTGTCTCATTTGAGGACATTGGGACTTTATTATAGTCTTTTTTGAGGACATTGGGACTTTATTATCGTCTTTTTTGAGGACATTGGGACTTTATTATCATCTTATTTTAGGACATTGGGACTTTATTATTGTCTCATTTGAGAACATTGGTTCTTTCTTATCGTCTTTTTTGAGGACATTGGGACTTTATTATCGTCTCGTTTAAGGACATTGTGATTTTATTGTATGGTTTGAGTACACTGGGACTTTATTATCGTCTTGTTTGAGGACATTGGGACTTTCTTATCGTCTCGTTTGAGAACATTGGGACTTTATTATCGTCTTGTTTGAGGACATTGGGACTTTATTATCATCTCGTTTGAGGACACTGGGACTTGATTATGGTCTCGTTTGGGGACGCCTCATTTGAAGACATTGGGAAATTACTATTGTCTCATCTGTGGACGCTGGGCCTTTATTATTGTCTCATCTGAGGACACTGGGCCTTTATTATTGTCTCAACTGAGGACACTTGGACATATCGGTCTCAGGAGGTTGAAGTTATTTCATGTTTGAGTTTTTTCTGTCCTGCAGGTTGAGACGTCCGTCTGTCCGTCAACATGAGTCCTAAACACATAGTCTTTAAGAAAGTGTCCCGGGACAAGTCGGTAAGTCCTGCACCTACACCTGTTGTGGAGAGACCTGAGGTTGTCAGCTCTGTCCTCTGATACTGTCCCACTCTGAACATTGTGTGGACCCTCTGTCCTTCAGGTGTCCATCTACATGGGCAAGAGGGACTTTGTGGATCATTGTGACTTTGTGGATCCAGTCGGTGAGTTCTTTTAAAGAGGAACATCTGGTCTATGTCTCACTTTCTTTATTGTCCATTAATCTGTCCATCATTGTCTCCATTAATCTGTCCATCAGTGTCTCCATTAATCCGTCCATCATTGTCTCCATTAATCCGTCCATCATTGTCTCCATTAATCCGTCCGTCAGTGTCTCCCAAAATTCAACATGACGTCCTTTAATGTCTCGTTTTGTCCACAACCCAGAGACGTTCACCTAACTGTCCCAGGAGAGGACACTTCACTTTAAAGATGCTGGGCCAGTAGCACAAAAAAAACCTTAAGACTTTCCTTAAAGTCCAAGTTAAGGTTTCGTAAAATAACACAGAACACTTAAAACTTAGCTATTTAAGGCTTTTGTCCTTATCTTGGTCTTATAAAAAAGCTAACAGTTTCCCCCTGCTCATGGTCTTTATGCCTAGCTAGGCTAACAGTTTCCCTCTGCCTCCAGTCTTTATGCTAAGCTAAGCTAACAGTTTCTCCCCGTGTGTTTCAGACGGAGTTATCGTGATCGACCCGGTGCAGCTCAAAGGAAAGAAAGGTGGGTAAAGGTCAAACCAGCGACAGGTGACGGTGAGGTTGATCCTGTATTTAAACACTCAGAGTCGTCCCACCAGAATCAGACCCAATCAGAGGTCTGTATCATGAACATGCTCAGTGAGACGGCATCTCTGTCCCCGATGGACAGAAACAAGTCCACGTGTGAAAATGTCTAAACACAACACAACATGAACTCAGACTGATGACAGAGAAGACAGAGACTGTCCTCAACATGACTTTCTGTCCTGGGAAAAAGTCCACAGCCAAAAGAGGAAGTGAAGCTGGGAGGAGGTCATGAAATAAAACTGTAGCTTCACTTCCTGTTACGACACAGAGCCGTTTTTTTATTGGACAGGAAAATAATAAATATGTTGATAACAGTCAGACCGGTGATGACAGCAGGAAGTATGCGATTTGTGTTTCAGAGGTTCTGGATTAGTGCAGAGGATGTTTAGTTGCTTGTTAGACTCTTTCGGTGAAAGGCATTAGCAAACTAACATCACTTAGCTTTGGTGAAGCTAACTAACCAATAACCTAACTGTAAACAATCACAACAATAACTCAGTAAACAGCATCACAATCGACAAAGTTAAACAGTCTTGTTCAGCCCGTACAGCTGTGATGATGCTGTGCCCAGTTGTTACGTTACCAATCCTTGAGGGGAGGGCAGAGCTGGTTTGTGCTGCTTTTGTTAGCCGACAGTTGAAGGCTGGAAGGAAATGGGGTTCTAGATTCAGTCCTTGCTGTGTCCTTGTTCTGAAGGTGCAGATCCAAGGAGGCCGGTCGCTTAGGGTCCTTGCAGAGTTAGAAGTCTGGTGCTAACTCGACTTGGTTCTCCTTGTTGGAAAGACACTAACATGTCTGGTTGTCAGGTTCTGTGTCTGCTGGGAGCGAAGCTGCAGGTCCTGCCCTGTGATGTCATCCCTCAGCAGAGGTTCAGGAGCAGGAAAAATGCGGGGACATGGGCCAAACTCTCACAAAGACAGTGTGGTCTCGGCCACCATTTCAGACGGAAAGACCCAGAGGACAAACCTCCACATGTCCAGTTTAGATCTGTACACATGACAAATCATCTGTTGTCCACTGAGTCCCAACAACGTCATTAAAGGACTGTCTAAAGTGTGAGTTTGGGAAAAGACGTAAATGCAGTCTCAGATTTCATGGATCCAGCAGATTATTTTCACGTCATCACACTTTAGATCCTCTGGTACCAGAACATTTTTACGTCACCTACGCCGTCATATTTCTATGTCGTTGTGTTTCTGATCGGACTCAAAGAACTTCTCCAACTCTGAATAAACTGAAGCTGAGTATGAAGACGTGTCCCCGTAAAATGTCCTCACTGTTAACATGACGTCTGTTTGTGTCTTTAGTCTTCGTGATGCTGTCCTGTACGTTTCGCTATGGCCGCCAGGACATGGATGTGATGGGCGTGGCCTTCAGGAGGGACCTGTTCGTAGTGACACGGCAGGTTTACCCTGAGCTGCAGGACAAAGACAAGCTGACTCACACCAAGATCCAGCAGAAGCTGCTCCGGAAGCTGGGGGACAACGCCTTCCCCTTCTTCTTCGAGGTGAGACACAGACACATCATGGGCCTGCTGTGGTGTCTTAGAGCTGGTTGGACAGAAAACCTTCAGGGCAAGGTGGACAGACCTCCTGAGACCCTGTGTCCTCAGATGAGGACGTCACATTCTGGGTTTACTGCTCCGTATACTTCATTCTACTTTGCTCAGACCTGTGGTCCTCGATCATGGACACTTTCTGTCCCTTCTAGAGAGAGTGAGACCACAATACACTGATCCATGTAAAAACAAGATGGCTGCCGTCTCTGGCGAGTCAGTCTGTGGTTGATCCTGAGACAGACGTGGACAAGGTCCAAAACCTGATCAGATTTTAGGGTTCAAAGTTCATTTATAGACTAGTTTGAGGACATTAGGATGTGTTTTGTCTGTCCGGACAGTCTGAAGACAGTGCAGTAATTGTCTCCAGGTGGTTTTGTCCCCTGTCCCCTGTCCTGTCCTGATGATTCAGTGTGTCTTTGTTTAGTTTCCAGACAACCTGCCGTGTTCCGTCGCGCTGCAGCCCGGACCGTCTGATGTGGGAAAGGTAATGATCATGTCACCTTCAGTGTCTTTAAAATACCATCAGACATCAGAGGACGGACGTTTGACAGTGTCTCTGTGTCTCTGACAGAAATGTGCAGTGGAGTTTGAGGTGAAAGCTTTCTGCGGTGAGACCCAGGACGAGAAGATCGATAAACAGTGAGTCACAAAACGTTCTCGATGTTCCTTTTACCACACGATCCACAGATTCCTGGATCCAGTATCCAGTCCTCTGGCCCGAGTCTTTAGAGACTCATAATGACACAGACCTCTGGACTGAGTCTTTAGAGACTCATAATGACACAGACCTCTGGACTGAGTCTTTAGAGACTCATAATGATCCAGACCTCTGGACTGAGTCTTTAGAGACTCATAATGATCCAGACCTCTGGTTCGAGTCTTTAGAGACTGATTATGATCCAGACCTCTGGACTGAGTCTTTAGAGACTCATAATGATCCAGACCTCTGGTTCGAGTCTTTAGAGACTCATAATGATCCAGACCTCTGGTTCGAGTCTTTAGAGACTGATTATGATCCAGACCTCTGGACTGAGTCTTTAGAGACTCATAATGATCCAGACCTCTGGACTGAGTCTTTAGAGACTCATAATGATCCAGACCTCTGGTTCGAGGCTTTAGAGACTAGTTATGATCCAGATTCCTGGACCGAGTCTTTAGAGTCTCATAATGATCCAGACCTCTGGACTGAGTCTTTAGAGACTCATAATGATACAGACCTCTGGTTCGAGTCTTTAGAGACTGGTTATGATCCAGACCTCTGGACCGAGTCTTTAGAGACTGGTTATGATCCAGACCTCTGGACCGAGTCTTTAGAGACTCATAATGATACAGACCTCTGGACTGAGTCTTTAGAGACTCATAATGATCCAGACCTCTGGTTCGAGTCTTTAGAGACTGGTTATGATCCAGACCTCTGGACCGAGTCTTTAGAGACTCGTAATGATCCAGTCCTCCGGACTGAGACTCGTTCTGGTGTGTTCACACCTGCCCAAACCAACCTGAGTTTGACTGAACCGAACCAAACAGGACAGGTGTGACGGCAGCCTGAGACGTGTCTGAAGTTTAGTTATTGATCAGTTCCTTCTGATCGATAGATATAAATATGGATCGTCTTTGTAACAAGTTTACAGGCTGGTCTCTAATGATGTCACCTGATATAAAGAGAACAGAAGTGGTCCGAGCACAGAACCCTGTGGAACTCTGAAGTAAACTTTAGTATGTAAAGATGATTCATCATGAACGTGAACGAACTGAGTTCAGTCAGATAAACAGGATTTAAACCAACCACCATCATCATCATCACCATCATCATCATCATCATCATCAGTGAGATGACCTGTCGTTGTGTTTGCAGGAGTTCAGTTCGTCTCACCATCCGTAAGATCCAGTACAGTCCAGAGGACAGTAAAGTTGTCCCCACAGCAGAGACAACCTTCGAGTTCCTGATGTCCGAGAAACCGCTGCACGTCAAACTGAGCATGCCCAAAGAGGTCTGTGTGTCTGTCCTCACCTGTCTGTCTGTGATCTGTCTGTCTGTCTCTGACTAGTCTCTGACCTGTCCCTCTACCTGTCTTCCCACAGACGTTCTACCATGGTGAGCCCGTCAGAGTCAACGCAGAAATCAACAACTCGTCCAGCAGGAACATCAAAGACATCAGCATGTCAGGTGACCTCACACCTGTTGTCTCAAACACACTTGTGTCTCTAACACACCTGTTGTCTCAAACACACCTGTCTCTGAACACACCTGTGTCTCTAACACACCTGTCTCTAACACACCTGTGTCCATCAGGTGACCACACACCTGTGTCTCTAACACACCTGTGTCTGTGAACACACCTGTGTCTGAACACACCTGTGTCTCTAACACACCTGTGTTTCTGAACACACCTGTGTCTCAAACACACCTGTGTCTCTAACACACGAGTTGTCTCAAACACACCTGTGTCTCTAACACACCTGTTGTCTCAAACACACCTGTGTCTCTGAACACACCTGTGTCTCTGAACACACCTGTGTCTCAAACATACCTTTGTCCATCAGGTGACCACACACCTGTGTCTCTAACACACCTGCTGTCTCAAACACACCTGTGTCTTTAACACACCTGTGTCTCTAACACACCTGTTGTCTCTAACACACCTGTGTCCATCAGTGTGTCAGGTGACACGTGTGGGTCTGTGTCCACGGCTGAGTGTCCACAGTCTTCTGGATGTGGAGCTGTGGACATGTCTCTCTGGGGGCGGGGCAGATTGTGTCTCTGCTCTCTGGTCGTTTCTTGCACCAGCCAATCACAGCGCAGCTTGAATTAACACCCCTGTTGATTTATGAACGTGACCTTCTTCTTCTTCTTCTGCTGCTAAGGTCGAGATGATCAGATTAACAACGTGTCATTTCCTGTTTAGTCGAACAGGTGACCAACGTTGTTCTTTACTCCAACGACAAATACGTCAAATCAGTGGCCAAAGAAGAGACCAGGTGAGTCCAACACACACAGGTACTTCCTGTCAGGCTTTTATTTTGACACCCTGTCTGAAGAGAGTTTAATGTGTGTGTGTGTGTGTGTGTGTGTGTGTGCAGTGACTCCGCCCCCTCAGGTACCACCCTGAAGAAGGAGTACACTCTGTATCCTCTGCTGGCTCACAACAAAGACCGCAGAGGACTCGCTCTGGACGGACGCCTCAAACATGAGGACACCAACCTGGCTTCGTCCAGCATGTAGGACACTGAGAGACACCCACAGAATGTCCACGTGATGTCCATGTGATGTCCCTGTGTCTGTGAGGACTGACTGTCTTTGTGCGTCTCTGTCTCAGAGTGAAGCAGGAGGTGCTGAAGGAGGTCCAGGGGATGTTGGTGTCCTATAAGGTGGTGCTGAGGATGATCGCCTCAGGGTGAGTCTGAGCCGCTCGGCATGCTGGGAATACGACTCACCTGTCCTTCAGGAAGCCTCAGTTTAACTTCCTGTTTATCACATGACCAAAACACACAGGCCACCGTTCACTGTGACATTTTCATGAGTGTAAAATTGGACGGTTCCTGAAGGCATCGTGTGTTTGTGTTGACAGGACAGTGGGATCCAGTGAGGTGTCTCTGGAGCTGCCGTTTAAACTGATGAACCCCAAACCTGAACCAGGTACACTCCTCCTCCTCCTCCTCTTCATCCTCCTCCTCCTCCTCTTCTTCATCCTCCTCTTCATCCTCCTCCTCCTCCTCCTCTTCTTCATCCTCCTCCTCCTCTTCATCCTCCTCCTCCTCCTCCTGTGTGTGTGTTAAGCAGCTTGTAGTATCGCTGACAGCAGCGAGCGGTTTGTCAGATTAACATCCTGCTGATCGATACAGATTAACACACACACACACACACACACACGTATGTGATCTATAATCAACCTCTGACCCCGCCCTCCTCTCACCCTGGTCACGCCCTCCTCTTGTACAGTATATTAGTATATAGTACTATACTGTTAGCATGTACACCATATTAGCATGTCTGTTAGCATGTACACCATATTAGGATGTCTGTTAGCATGTACACCATATTAGCATGTATGTTAGCATGTACAGTATGTTAGCATGTACAGTATGTTAGCATGTATGTTAGCATGTACAGTATATTAGCATGTATGTTAGCATGTACAGTATGTTAGCATGTATGTTGGCAGGTACAGTATGTTAGCATGTACAGTATATTAGCATGTATGTTAGCATGTACAGTATATTAGCATGTATTTTAGCCCCTATCTTAGTAAGTTAGTGTTGTTGTCAACATGTACAGGGTTTTAGAATGTATCTTGGTATGAGTAGTATGTTAGCATGTTAGCTTGTATGTTAGCATGTATACATCCTTTAGGAGGAGGTTTAATGAATAAACAGAAGTTTTCAAAGTTTAACCTCTGAAGCTGTCAGAAGATTTTGGTTGTAAAAATATAAAAAATTCAAAATCAGAGCTGATAAATGGTCAGCAGATGTTTCAGTAACTTTAAATTCTCTCCTCCATCTTTTTCAGTCAAATGTTTCACGTACCTCTTATCGCAAAAATCTACATTTATTCATACTGTTCTGTATAGACAACTTAAACTGAATGTTGGAAAACTGAAAATCTGTCCATATAGACAAGCTCAAAAAAGGTCAAAGACAAAAAGAAAAATCCTAAATGAATCTGCATGTACTGGCTTGTTTTTCAGGAAAATAATAACGTTTATTTTTTGTTTGTTTTCTGTCTGAACTGTGATGGCAGCCAAAGAGAGGTGAGATCGTTCATCTGTTATTTTACCTGTTTGACTTCCTGTCTGTGTCTCACCTCAGACTGATCCCAGTTCAGGTCAGACACACAGCTGATCTCAGGTCACAGAGTCACAGCTGATATCAGGTCAGACACACAGCTGATCTCAGGTCATAGAGTCACAGCTGATATCAGGTCATAGAGTCACAGCTTATATCAGGTCAGACACACAGCTGATCTCAGGTCATAGAGTCACAGCTGATATCAGGTCAGACACACAGCTGATCTCAGGTCATAGAGTCACAGCTGATATCAGGTCAGACACACAGCTGATCTCAGGTCATAGAGTCACAGCTGATCTCAGGTCATAGAGTCACAGCTGATATCAGGTCAGACACACAGCTGATCTCAGGTCATAGAGTCACAGCTGATCTCAGGTCATAGAGTCACAGCTGGTCTCACGTCATAGAGTCACAGCTGATATCAGGTCAGACACACAGCTGATCTCAGGTCACAGAGTCACAGCTGATATCAGGTCAGACACACAGCTGATCTCAGGTCATAGAGTCACAGCTGATATCAGGTCAGACACACAGCTGATCTCAGGTCATAGAGTCACAGCTGATATCAGGTCATAGAGTCACAGCTGATCTCAGGTCATAGAGTCACAGCTGATATCAGGTCAGACACACAGCTGATCTCAGGTCATAGAGTCACAGCTGATCTCAGGTCATAGAGTCACAGCTGATATCAGGTCAGACACACAGCTGATCTCAGGTCATAGAGTCACAACTGATCTCAGGTCATAGAGTCACAGCTGATATCAGGTCAGACACACAGCTGATCTCAGGTCATAGAGTCACAACTGATCTCAGGTCATAGAGTCACAGCTGATCCCAGGTCACAGAGTCACAGCTGATATCAGGTCAGACACACAGCTGATCTCAGGTCAGTCGGAACAGTTCGGTCTCATTATACTGATGTAAATACAAAATATATTTCTGTGTATATGAACTCATAATATATTCGTCCTCATAAAGCCTGTGTCTCTGACTTTGTCTTCATGTCTCCGTGTCTCTGTGTGTCCAGCGAACCGGAGGACATGGTGTTTGAGGAGTTTAAACGAGCCTACCTGAAGGGCGTCGTCTATGGAGATGACGACGAATCTCCCACTGAGGCGTGAACTACAAAGATGGCTGCCACAGGATGACATGATTTAATGTGTCCAAAATGTCTCCTATAGCGTCCCCTGTAGGACAAACTGTGTAACTGTTTAGACTGAACGCAGATAAATGATGAACGTAGATTTGTTATAAACATGATCGTTAATCTGATTTTAATAATAATAATAATAATAATAACAATGAGAGTTTAGAGTCTTTAAATCTAAAATCTTGTTTACTGATGAGATGATGATGTTTATTAGTTGTGTTGAAGCTGCAGCAGTGACACCTGAGTGTGGACGTAATAACTAGTGTGTAGCTGTCCTGTGAAATGTCCTGCGTAGTGTAGTGCTGAGTGTGATCAGTGCGCTTCCTGTCAGAGACATAAAGTTTCTGTTTCCGAGTTTGACATTTCTTTATTTGATGTTAGTGAACACATGAATTAATGTGTTAATGATGACAATTTAATAAACAGATCACTGAGAACAGAAAACGTAACCGTGTGTGTGTGTGTGTGTGTGTGTGTGTGTGTGTGTGTGTGTGTGTGTGTTGGCTAAATGTAACCATGTGTGTGTGTGTTGGCTAAATGTAACCATGTGTGTGTGTTGGCTAAATGTAACCATGTGTGTGTGTGTGTGTTTGCTAAATGTAACCGTGTGTGTGTGTTGGCTAAATGTAACCATGTGTGTGTGTTGGCTAAATGTAACCATGTGTGTGTGTTGGCTAAATGTAACCATGTGTGTGTGTTGGCTAAATGTAACCATGTGTGTGTGTTGGCTAAATGTAACCATGTGTGTGTGTGTTGGCTAAATGTAACCATGTGTGTGTGTTGGCTAAATGTAACCATGTGTGTGTGTGTGTGTTGGCTAAATGTAACCGTGTGTGTGTGTGTGTGTGTGTGTTGGCTAAATGTAACCATGTGTGTGTGTGTGTGTTGGCTAAATGTTACCATGTGTGTGTGTGTGTTGGCTAAATGTAACCATGTGTGTGTGTTGGCTAAATGTAACCATGTGTGTGTGTGTTGGCTAAATGTAACCATGTGTGTGTGTTGGCTAAATGTAACCGTGTGTGTGTGTGTTGGCTAAATGTAACCATGTGTGTGTGTTGGCTAAATGTAACCACATGTGTGTGTGTTGGCTAAATGTAACCATGTGTGTGTGTTGGCTAAATGTAACCATGTGTGTGTGTGTTGGCTAAATGTAACCATGTGTGTGTGTTGGCTAAATGTAACCATGTGTGTGTGTGTTGGCTAAATGTAACCATGTGTGTGTGTTGGCTAAATGTAACCATGTGTGTGTGTGTGTGTTGGCTAAATGTAACCGTGTGTGTGTGTGTGTGTGTTGGCTAAATGTAACCATGTGTGTGTGTGTGTGTTGGCTAAATGTTACCATGTGTGTGTGTGTGTTGGCTAAATGTAACCATGTGTGTGTGTTGGCTAAATGTAACCATGTGTGTGTGTGTTGGCTAAATGTAACCATGTGTGTGTGTTGGCTAAATGTAACCATGTGTGTGTGTGTGTTGGCTAAATGTAACCATGTGTGTGTGTTGGCTAAATGTAACCACATGTGTGTGTGTTGGCTAAATGTAACCATGTGTGTGTGTTGGCTAAATGTAACCATGTGTGTGTGTGTTGGCTAAATGTAACCATGTGTGTGTGTTGGCTAAATGTAACCATGTGTGTGTGTGTGTTGGCTAAATGTAACCATGTGTGTGTGTTGGCTAAATGTAACCATGTGTGTGTGTTGGCTAAATGTAACCATGTGTGTGTGTGTTGGCTAAATGTAACCATGTGTGTGTGTTGGCTAAATGTAACCATGTGTGTGTGTGTGTGTTGGCTAAATGTAACCGTGTGTGTGTGTGTGTGTGTGTGTTGGCTAAATGTGACCATGTGTGTGTGTGTGTGTTGGCTAAATGTTACCATGTGTGTGTGTGTGTTGGCTAAATGTAACCATGTGTGTGTGTTGGCTAAATGTAACCATGTGTGTGTGTGTGTGTGTTGGCTAAATGTAACCATGTGTGTGTGTTGGCTAAATGTAACCGTGTGTGTGTGTGTGTTGGCTAAATGTAACCATGTGTGTGTGTGTGTTGGCTAAATGTAACCATGTGTGTGTGTGTGTGTGTGTGTGTGTGTGTATTGGCTAAATGTAACCATGTGTGTGTGTGTGTGTTGGCTAAATGTAACCGTGTGTGTGTTGGCTCAATGTAACCGTGTGTGTGTGTGTGTTGGCTAAATGTAACCACGTGTGTGTGTGTGTGTGTTGGCTAAATGTAACCATGTGTGTGTGTGTGTGTTGGCTAAATGTAACCATGTGTGTGTGTTGGCTAAATGTAACCATGTGTGTGTGTGTGTTGGCTAAATGTAACCACGTGTGTGTGTGTGTGTGTGTGTGTGTGTGTGTGTGTGTGTGTTGGCTAAATGTAACCATGTGTGTGTGTTGGCTAAATGTAACCATGTGTGTGTGTGTGTTGGCTAAATGTAACCGTGTGTGTGTGTGTTGGCTAAATGTAACCACGTGTGTGTGTGTGTGTGTGTGTGTGTGTGTGTGTGTGTGTGTGTGTGTGTGTGTGTGTGTGTGTTGGCTAAATGTAACCATGTGTGTGTGTTGGCTAAATGTAATCGTGTGTGTGGGTGTGTGTGTGTGTGTGTGTGTGTGTGTGTGTGTGTGTGTGTGTGTGTGTGTGTGTGTGTTGGCTAAATGTAACCATGTGTGTGTGTGTGTTGGCTAAATGTAATCGTGTGTGTGGGTGTGTGTGTGTGTGTGTGTGTGTGTGTGTGTGTGTGTGTGTGTGTTGGCTAAATGTAACCATGTGTGTGTGTGTTGGCTAAATGTAACCATGTGTGTGTGTGTGTGTTGGCTAAATGTAACCATGTGTGTGTGTTGGCTAAATGTAACCATGTGTGTGTGTGTGTTGGCTAAATGTAACCACGTGTGTGTGTGTGTTGGCTAAATGTAACCGTGTGTGTGTGTGTTGGCTAAATGTAACCATGTGTGTGTGTGTGTTGGCTAAATGTAACCATGTGTGTGTGTGTGTGTGTGTGTGTGTGTATTGGCTAAATGTAACCATGTGTGTGTGTGTGTGTTGGCTAAATGTAACCGTGTGTGTGTTGGCTCAATGTAACCGTGTGTGTGTGTGTGTTGGCTAAATGTAGCCATGTGTGTGTGCTGGCTAAATGTAACCATGTGTGTGTGTTGGCTAAATGTAACCATGTGTGTGTGTGTGTTGGCTAAATGTAACCACGTGTGTGTGTGTGTGTGTGTGTGTGTGTGTGTGTGTGTTGGCTAAATGTAACCATGTGTGTGTGTTGGCTAAATGTAACCATGTGTGTGTGTGTGTTGGCTAAATGTAACCGTGTGTGTGTGTGTTGGCTAAATGTAACCACGTGTGTGTGTGTGTGTGTGTGTGTGTGTGTGTGTGTGTGTGTGTGTGTGTGTGTGTGTTGGCTAAATGTAACCATGTGTGTGTGTTGGCTAAATGTAATCGTGTGTGTGGGTGTGTGTGTGTGTGTGTGTGTGTGTGTGTGTGTGTTGGCTAAATGTAACCATGTGTGTGTGTGTGTTGGCTAAATGTAACCACGTGTGTGTGTGTGTGTGTGTGTG
>JAGQAX010000013.1:252500-332500 GCA_019142605.1 Cephalopholis sonnerati
GTGTGTGTGTTGGCTAAATGTAACCGTGTGTGTGTGTGTGTGTTGGCTAAATGTAACCATGTGTGTGTGTGTGTGTTCGCTAAATGTAACCATGTGTGTGTGTTGGCTAAATGTAACCATGTGTGTGTGTGTGTTGGCTAAATGTAACCACGTGTGTGTGTGTGTTGGCTAAATGTAACCGTGTGTGTGTTGGCTAAATGTAACCGTGTGTGTGTTGGCTAAATGTAACCACGTGTGTGTGTTGGCTAAATGTAACCATGTGTGTGTGTGTGTTGGCTAAATGTAACCGTGTGTGTGTGTGTGTGTTGGCTAAATGTAACCACGTGTGTGTGTGTGTGTGTTGGCTAAATGTAACCATGTGTGTGTGTGTGTTGGCTAAATGTAACCGTGTGTGTGTGTGTGTGTTGGCTAAATGTAACCATGTGTGTGTGTTGGCTAAATGTAACCGTGTGTGTGTGTGTGTGTGTGTGTGTGTGTTGGCTAAATGTAACCATGTGTGTGTGTGTGTTGGCTAAATGTAACCATGTGTGTGTGTGTTGGCTAAATGTAACCATGTGTGTGTGTTAGCTAAATGTAACCGTGTGTGTGTGTGTGTTGGCTAAATGTAACCATGTGTGTGTGTGTGTTGGCTAAATGTAACCATGTGTGTGTGTGTTGGCTAAATGTAACCATGTGTGTGTGTGTTGGCTAAATGTAACCATGTGTGTGTGTGTTGGCTAAATGTAACCATGTGTGTGTGTGTGTGTTGGCTAAATGTAACCATGTGTGTGTGTGTTGGCTAAATGTCACCGTGTGTGTGTTGGCTAAATGTAACCATGTGTGTGTGTGTGTGTTGGCTAAATGTAACCATGTGTGTGTGTGTGTTGGCTAAATGTAACCATGTGTGTGTGTGTGTGTTGGCTAAATGTAACCATGTGTGTGTGTGTGTGTTGGCTAAATGTAACCATGTGTGTGTGTGTGTTGGCTAAATGTAACCATGTGTGTGTGTGTGTGTTGGCTAAATGTAACCATGTGTGTGTGTGTGTGTTGGCTAAATGTAACCATGTGTGTGTGTTGGCTAAATGTAACCATGTGTGTGTGTGTTGGCTAAATGTAACCATGTGTGTGTGTGTTGGCTAAATGTAACCATGTGTGTGTGTGTTGGCTAAATGTAACCATGTGTGTGTGTGTGTGTTGGCTAAATGTAACCATGTGTGTGTGTGTGTGTGTGTTGGCTAAATGTAACCATGTGTGTGTGTGTGTGTTGGCTACATGTAACCATGTGTGTGTGTGTGTGTTGGCTAAATGTAACCATGTGTGTGTGTTGGCTAAATGTAACCATGTGTGTGTGTTGGCTAAATGTAACCATGTGTGTGTGTGTTGGCTAAATGTAACCATGTGTGTGTGTGTGTGTGTTGGCTAAATGTAACCATGTGTGTGTGTGTGTTGGCTAAATGTAACCATGTGTGTGTGTGTGTGTCTTGGCTAAATGTAACCATGTGTGTGTGTGTGTGTGTTGGCTAAATGTAACCATGTGTGTGTGTTGGCTAAATGTAACCATGTGTGTGTGTGTGTGTGTTGGCTAAATGTAACCATGTGTGTGTGCTGGCTAAATGTAACCATGTGTGTGTGTGTGTGTTGGCTAAATGTAACCACGTGTGTGTGTGTGTGTTGGCTAAATGTAACCACGTGTGTGTGTGTTGGCTAAATGTAACCATGTGTGTGTGTTGGCTAAATGTAACCATGTGTGTGTGTGTGTTGGCTAAATGTAACCGTGTGTGTGTGTGTGTGTGTTGGCTAAATGTAACCACGTGTGTGTGTGTGTGTGTGTGTGTGTGTGTGTGTGTGTGTGTGTGTGTGTTGGCTAAATGTAACCACGTGTGTGTGTGTGTTGGCTAAATGTAACCGTGTGTGTGTGTGTTGGCTAAATGTAACCACGTGTGTGTGTGTGTTGGCTAAATGTAACCATGTGTGTGTGTGTGTGTGTGTGTGTGTGTGTGTGTGTGTGTTGGCTAAATGTAACCATGTGTGTGTGTGTGTTGGCTAAATGTAACCATGTGTGTGTGTGTGTGTTGGCTAAATGTAACCATGTGTGTGTGTGTGTGTGTTGGCTAAATGTAACCATGTGTGTGTGTGTGTGTGTGTTGGCTAAATGTAACCATGTGTGTGTGTGTGTGTGTGTGTTGGCTAAATGTAACCATGTGTGTGTGTTGGCTAAATGTAACCATGTGTGTGTGTGTGTGTGTGTGTGTGTGTTGGCTAAATGTAACCGTGTGTGTGTGTGTGTGTTGGCTAAATGTAACCATGTGTGTGTGTGTGTGTTCGCTAAATGTAACCATGTGTGTGTGTTGGCTAAATGTAACCATGTGTGTGTGTGTGTTGGCTAAATGTAACCACGTGTGTGTGTGTGTTGGCTAAATGTAACCGTGTGTGTGTTGGCTAAATGTAACCGTGTGTGTGTTGGCTAAATGTAACCACGTGTGTGTGTTGGCTAAATGTAACCATGTGTGTGTGTGTGTTGGCTAAATGTAACCGTGTGTGTGTGTGTGTGTTGGCTAAATGTAACCACGTGTGTGTGTGTGTGTGTTGGCTAAATGTAACCATGTGTGTGTGTGTGTTGGCTAAATGTAACCATGTGTGTGTGTGTGTGTGTGTTGGCTAAATGTAACCATGTGTGTGTGTTGGCTAAATGTAACCATGTGTGTGTGTGTGTGTGTGTGTGTGTGTGTGTGTGTGTTGGCTAAATGTAACCATGTGTGTGTGTGTGTTGGCTAAATGTAACCATGTGTGTGTGTGTTGGCTAAATGTAACCATGTGTGTGTGTTAGCTAAATGGAACCGTGTGTGTGTGTGTGTTGGCTAAATGTAACCATGTGTGTGTGTGTGTTGGCTAAATGTAACCATGTGTGTGTGTGTTGGCTAAATGTAACCATGTGTGTGTGTGTTGGCTAAATGTAACCATGTGTGTGTGTGTGTGTTGGCTAAATGTAACCATGTGTGTGTGTGTTGGCTAAATGTCACCGTGTGTGTGTTGGCTAAATGTAACCATGTGTGTGTGTGTGTGTTGGCTAAATGTAACCATGTGTGTGTGTGTGTGTTGGCTAAATGTAACCATGTGTGTGTGTGTGTGTTGGCTAAATGTAACCATGTGTGTGTGTGTGTTGGCTAAATGTAACCATGTGTGTGTGTGTGTGTTGGCTAAATGTAACCATGTGTGTGTGTGTGTGTTGGCTAAATGTAACCATGTGTGTGTGTTGGCTAAATGTAACCATGTGTGTGTGTGTTGGCTAAATGTAACCATGTGTGTGTGTGTTGGCTAAATGTAACCATGTGTGTGTGTGTTGGCTAAATGTAACCATGTGTGTGTGTGTGTGTGTTGGCTAAATGTAACCATGTGTGTGTGTGTGTGTGTTGGCTAAATGTAACCATGTGTGTGTGTGTGTGTTGGCTACATGTAACCATGTGTGTGTGTGTGTGTTGGCTAAATGTAACCATGTGTGTGTGTTGGCTAAATGTAACCATGTGTGTGTGTTGGCTAAATGTAACCATGTGTGTGTGTGTTGGCTAAATGTAACCATGTGTGTGTGTGTGTGTTGGCTAAATGTAACCATGTGTGTGTGTGTGTTGGCTAAATGTAACCATGTGTGTGTGTGTGTGTCTTGGCTAAATGTAACCATGTGTGTGTGTGTGTGTTGGCTAAATGTAACCATGTGTGTGTGTTGGCTAAATGTAACCATGTGTGTGTGTGTGTGTTGGCTAAATGTAACCATGTGTGTGTGCTGGCTAAATGTAACCATGTGTGTGTGTGTGTGTTGGCTAAATGTAACCACGTGTGTGTGTGTGTGTTGGCTAAATGTAACCACGTGTGTGTGTGTTGGCTAAATGTAACCATGTGTGTGTGTTGGCTAAATGTAACCGTGTGTGTGTGTGTGTGTTGGCTAAATGTAACCACGTGTGTGTGTGTGTGTGTGTGTGTGTGTGTGTGTGTGTGTGTGTGTTGGCTAAATGTAACCATGTGTGTGTGTTGGCTAAATGTAACCGTGTGTGTGTGTGTGTGTGTGTGTGTGTGTGTGTGTGTGTGTGTGTGTTGGCTAAATGTAACCGTGTGTGTGTGTGTGTTGGCTAAATGTAACCACGTGTGTGTGTGTGTTGGCTAAATGTAACCGTGTGTGTGTGTGTTGGCTAAATGTAACCACGTGTGTGTGTTGGCTAAATGTAACCATGTGTGTGTGTGTGCGTGTGTGTGTGTGTTGGCTAAATGTAACCATGTGTGTGTGTGTGTTGGCTAAATGTAACCATGTGTGTGTGTGTGTGTTGGCTAAATGTAACCATGTGTGTGTGTGTGTGTTGGCTAAATGTAACCGTGTGTGTGTTGGCTAAATGTAACCGTGTGTGTGTGTGTGTGTGTGTGTGTGTGTGTGTGTGTGTGTGTGTGTGTGTGTTGGCTAAATGTAACCATGTGTGTGTGTGTGTGTGTTGGCTAAATGTAACCATGTGTGTGTGTGTTGGCTAAATGTAACCATGTGTGTGTGTTGGCTAAATGTAACCATGTGTGTGTGTGTTGGCTAAATGTAACCATGTGTGTGTGTGTGTGTGTTGGCTAAATGTAACCATGTGTGTGTGTGTTGGCTAAATGTAACCATGTGTGTGTGTGTGTTGGCTAAATGTAACCATGTGTGTGTGTGTGTTGGCTAAATGTAACCATGTGTGTGTGTGTTGGCTAAATGTAACCATGTGTGTGTGTTGGCTAAATGTAACCATGTGTGTGTGTTGGCTAAATGTAACCATGTGTGTGTGTGTGTTGGCTAAATGTAACCATGTGTGTGTGTGTTGGCTAAATGTAACCATGTGTGTGTGTGTTGGCTAAATGTCACCGTGTGTGTGTTGGCTAAATGTAACCATGTGTGTGTGTGTGTGTGTTGGCTAAATGTAACCATGTGTGTGTGTGTGTGTTGGGTAAATGTAACCACGTGTGTGTGTGTGTTGGCTAAATGTAACCATGTGTGTGTGTGTGTGTTGGCTAAATGTAACCGTGTGTGTGTGTGTGTTTGCTAAATGTAACCATGTGTGTGTGTGTGTGTTGGCTAAATGTAACCATGTGTGTGTGTGTTGGCTAAATGTAACCATGTGTGTGTGTGTGTGTGTTGGCTAAATGTAACCATGTGTGTGTGTGTTGGCTAAATGTAACCATGTGTGTGTGTGTGTTGGCTAAATGTAACCATGTGTGTGTGTGTGTTGGCTAAATGTAACCATGTGTGTGTGTTGGCTAAATGTAACCATGTGTGCGTGTTGGCTAAATGTAACCATGTGTGTGTGTGTGTTGGCTAAATGTAACCATGTGTGTGTGTGTTGGCTAAATGTAACCATGTGTGTGTGTGTTGGCTAAATGTCACCGTGTGTGTGTTGGCTAAATGTAACCATGTGTGTGTGTGTGTGTGTTGGCTAAATGTAACCATGTGTGTGTGTGTGTGTTGGGTAAATGTAACCACGTGTGTGTGTGTGTTGGCTAAATGTAACCATGTGTGTGTGTGTGTGTTGGCTAAATGTAACCGTGTGTGTGTGTGTGTGTGTGTGTTGGCTAAATGTAACCATGTGTGTGTGTTGGCTAAATGTAACCATGTGTGTGTGTGTGTGTGTGTGTGTGTGTGTGTGTGTGTGTGTGTGTTGGCTAAATGTAACCATGTGTGTGTGTGTGTTGGCTAAATGTAACCATGTGTGTGTGTGTTGACTAAATGTAACCATGTGTGTGTGTTAGCTAAATGTAACCGTGTGTGTGTGTGTTGGCTAAATGTAACCATGTGTGTGTGTGTGTTGGCTAAATGTAACCATGTGTGTGTGTGTTGGCTAAATGTAACCATGTGTGTGTGTGTGTTGGCTAAATGTAACCATGTGTGTGTGTGTTGGCTAAATGTCACCGTGTGTGTGTTGGCTAAATGTAACCATGTGTGTGTGTGTGTGTTGGCTAAATGTAACCATGTGTGTGTGTGTGTTGGCTAAATGTAACCATGTGTGTGTGTGTGTGTGTTGGCTAAATGCAACCATGTGTGTGTGTGTGTGTGTGTTGGCTAAATGTAACCATGTGTGTGTGTTGGCTAAATGTAACCATGTGTGTGTGTGTTGGCTAAATGTAACCATGTGTGTGTGTGTGTGTGTTGGCTAAATGTAACCATGTGTGTGTGTGTGTGTGTTGGCTAAATTTAACCATGTGTGTGTGTGTGTGTTGGCTAAATGTAACCATGTGTGTGTGTTGGCTAAATGTAACCATGTGTGTGTGTTGGCTAAATGTAACCATGTGTGTGTGTGTTGGCTAAATGTAACCATGTGTGTGTGTGTGTGTTGGCTAAATGTAACCATGTGTGTGTGTTGGCTAAATGTAACCATGTGTGTGTGTGTGTGTTGGCTAAATGTAACCATGTGTGTGTGTGTGTTGGCTAAATGTAACCATGTGTGTGTGTGTGTGTGTTGGCTAAATGTAACCATGTGTGTGTGTGTGTGTTCGCTAAATGTAACCATGTGTGTGTGTTGGCTAAATGTAACCATGTGTGTGTGTGTGTGTTGGCTAAATGTAACCATGTGTGTGTGTTGGCTAAATGTCACCAGTGTGTGTGTGTTGGCTAAATGTAACCATGTGTGTGTGTGTGTGTGTTGGCTAAATGTAACCATGTGTGTGTGTGTGTTGGCTAAATGTAACCATGTGTGTGTGTGTGTTGGCTAAATGTAACCATGTGTGTGTGTGTGTGTTGGCTAAATGTAACCATGTGTGTGTGTTGGCTAAATGTAACCATGTGTGTGTGTTGGCTAAATGTAACCATGTGTGTGTGTGTTGGCTAAATGTAACCATGTGTGTGTGTGTGTGTGTGTTGGCTAAATGTAACCATGTGTGTGTGTGTGTTGGCTAAATGTAACCATGTGTGTGTGTGTGTGTTGGCTAAATGTAACCATGTGTGTGTGTGTTGGCTAAATGTAACCATGTGTGTGTGTGTTGGCTAAATGTAACCATGTGTGTGTGTGTTGGCTAAATGTCACCATGTGTGTGTGTGTGTGTGTTGGCTAAATGTAACCATGTGTGTGTGTGTTGGCTAAATGTAACCATGTGTGTGTGTTGGCTAAATGTAACCATGTGTGTGTGTGTTGGCTAAATGTAACCATGTGTGTGTGTGTGTGTTGGCTAAATGTAACCATGTGTGTGTGTTGGCTAAATGTAACCATGTGTGTGTGTGTGTGTTGGCTAAATGTAACCATGTGTGTGTGTGTGTTGGCTAAATGTAACCATGTGTGTGTGTGTGTGTGTTGGCTAAATGTAACCGTGTGTGTGTGTGTGTGTTGGCTAAATGTAACCGTGTGTGTGTGTGTTGGCTAAATGTAACCATGTGTGTGTGTGTGTTGGCTAAATGTAACCATGTGTGTGTGTGTTGGCTAAATGTAACCGTGTGTGTGTGTGTTGGCTAAATGTAACCATGTGTGTGTGTGTGTGTGTGTGTGTGTGTGTGTTGGCTAAATGTAACCACGTTTGTGTTTTAGCTAAAAATAACCACTGTAAATGGACACACAGTGATGGTGTTCAGTTGCCCCATGTGCTTCCATTACAGCCTGTCCCACGGCTGCTGGCCGCTGCTCACTCACTCAATACTGGAACAGATTCAAACATTGTTGTTCACATTAGTCTCTTTGACCAGTTCACACAAGGTAAATGGGTCCAGGTAGAAAAATGCTGAAGTTATCCTTTAACTTTCATGAACTGTGAGTTGATGCTCCTATGATGAGTTATTGCTGTGATCTCTTTGTCGTCATGCTGGCTTTGCCAAAGCTAATTGATGTTGTTTAGCTAATGCTTCCCACAGACAGGCTCTAACATGGAACTAAACATGATTTTTACTTTGACTCTAATGTGTTGTTACATCCAGCTACACATGCAGAGAGGGAACTTAAATCTTCCACTCTCAAATGTTATTTGTGTTTACCAACCACATGTGGTGAGGCAGAACTTCCCCTGCTTTGATTTGGACATCTTCTGTGTAGTCGTCCCTGGTCAGCCAATTTGTCCTGTAGGCCATGTGGCCGTAAACATTGTGAACACAGGCAGCCATTTTGTCCTGGACGCACACTGATATCACGCACCTCATCAGCTCTGTGTTAACTCTCATCAGCAGCTTCTCTTTGTGGTCGGAACAACGTCACTTCTTTATCTCATCACCATCATCAGTGGAAACTTTGCAGTGTTCAGCTCTCTATCAAGTAATCTGTGTCCTCTGGACGTGACTCAGAGCCTCGCAGTATGTGTCTAACCTTTTGACCTGAACATTGTTAAAGTGTTATTTTCAGTTTACTACACAGGGAGAGTTTCATTTTATTTTATTGAAGTCATTAAGAACAAACTCTTATTTATAATGGCAGCCTGTCAAAAGTCAAAGCCTCTTGAGGGAACGAGGTAGAGGCTAAAACAGAAATGTCAAAGGTTAAAAGTCAGCAGCACACATCCACACATTTCCAAAACACACACTACTTACATACAATCACAACAAGCATCACATGTGACAACAATTATGACAGAAAGAACCTGCAGTCTAGCACACAAGCATCAGGCACAACAACACAGAGCAAGAGCAGCATCCAAAGGCAGTAAGACAAAGACAAACAGCAGCAGCAAGACAACAAGAAAATGCATGGGACAACAGCAAGTGGCAGACAAAGGTTAGGGTACAGTGACGTGATGTCCTGGTTTCAACCTGAGTGTCCTGAGTCCTGACAAATGAAGCTCTAGTGAAACATCAGTCAGGAAGACTGTACTTTTACATGCACAGGCCTCTCATGCATAGGCATATAAAGAGTAGACGCCGCATTGGTTGCTGGGGCGCAAGAAATGCGGCCGCCATCTTGGATCGGTCAACGTACTCCTAGTTGAGCAGCAGAAAGAACAAGATGCCAGAACATTGTGCAGCATATTCCTGTTCAAAACGGCGGACCGTCAAAAACAGGGCACGGGGGATGACTTTTCACAAGTAAGATTGAACATTACTATTGGTTGTATTTTGTGAATCGAATATTACTGTACTGTCTTTATGCCCACCAGCGAAATCGTAGCCAGCTAGCTAGGCTATGTTTAGTGCCAGTGTTCACCCGGCTATGACCTGAGACTTTATAGGTCATATTCCATAACAGTGACTTAGATTACAACTGACACAAGAATGCTATTGTAGAAATAAAACAAATATTACTGGTACAACATTGACCTGTGGATTTTACACAGGTGGCACAGACTGTATTATTCACATGTAATCCACCAACAGTAAGCTACCTCTCATGTCTCATACCCACCCCACTTACTTGAAAATACAGGCAACTGAACATCTGACTGTAGAACAGTTTGCAAACAAGCTTATTCACAATTTGAGCAGCTTTGGTTCATTATCAACAGATATGCATCAAAATAGGAGTTCTGTTGAAGAAAGGTTTTAAGAAATTTGAAGGAAGAAAATAAGCTTGACCTCCTTTGTAAAATGTTTTTGTGTAGACTCTCCCAAATCTCCCATTTTCATTTTGAAGGTTTCCCAAAGACAAAGATGAAAGGAAGAAGTGGGAAGTGGCTTTGAGGAGGGAAGGATTCACTGCAAGTGATTCCGCAGTGCTTTGCTGTGAACATTTTAAGCAGGGCGATTTTGATAGGACAGGTAAGATTGTCCAACTCAGAGATGGTGTTATTCCATCCATCTTCAGCCTCCCAGTTCACCTCCAAAGAGTAGGTGTATCATCATAAGGCTATTAGCATTCATAGATGTAAATATTCTGTTATCAGTCACAGGGCAGGGTGAGATACTTACCCCTGTATATTCTTTTCACATATTCTGCTTCTTCATTTTAGCTGTAAAAGGGCAGGACTACATCTACCTCCTTAAGAGCTGAAGAGAGCCTGTCTGTGGCCTCTCAGGATGATCCAGAAACTGGAACCTCTCACCCACAACCTCAGCCTAATGATGTGAGTATTTCTACTGTAAACATCATATCATCATGGTCCTGGACATATTAAAGTCTCACTTGTTTGCTGCCTCTCATATTAAACACACTCACAAATAAACCCATTCACACGCAATTAAAGACACACACACACACACACACAGACACACACACGGTGCTGGCAGTGGCTTTGACAGGTGATGACCATAAGAAAGAATGTGGGCCATACACTAGTGTTGTCAAAGTGATGTGTGTGTGAAACATCACTCAAACCATGGTCATCCCTCTCTCTAGGATCATGGCTATGCTTTGCCTGCCTCTCCTACCGCCCTTAAGACCAGACTCAATGAAGCCCTAGCAGGAGTGGAGAGTCTGGAGCGAGAGAAGAAGAACGCTGTGGCCAGAGAAAAGAGGGCAAAGATGACTGTCAAGAGTCTTTTTAATGAAGAGCTCAAAGAGAGGCTTGAATTCTAGTCAGGTAAAACGAAACTAGCACTTTGAAATTCATGTGCATGTTACTCTTACACTCTTTATTAAACTCCTTAGTTATTATTCATTGTTGCTCATTTCAGATCTTCAGATAGACTTCATGGCAAAGCAGGGTCATGAGTATACAAAGGACTACAGGGAGTTTGCGCTCACGCTCCATCTACATGGTCCAAAGAGACTCAACATGTTCCCCTCCCACATCCACACACATTACAAAGGTAGTCTTAATGTTGTCCAGTTGAACTTTTGGATATTACTGATGCAAACATGTTAAATATCTAGTTCTCAGTTGTTTCTACAGGTGGCTGCGTTCGGTGGATGACAAGCCTGGCCTGAACAAGATGATGCTGGAGAGAAGATGCCAGGAAGACCAGGCTGAATATGGATGTGTTGCACTCATGTTGGGCGCCATGGCCATCAGAAAACATGTGCTAGTATAATCCAAATACCCAGTCAATGTCTGGATTTGTGGACATGGGTAATGGAAGCAGTGAGACTGAGGTTGCTACTGAGGCTCTTGTGTTCATGGTGGTTGGCCTACAAGGACATTGGAAGGCTCCCGTTGCATACTACCTGACTAAGTCTCTGTCTCCAGACACACAAAGAGTCCTTCTCAGTCATGCTTTGGAGGAGCTGCATGCACGGGGCATTTGGGTGGTATGTGTAACAATGGATGGGCATGCCTCCATTGTCAGCATGTGCAACCAACTTGGGTGTGAGCTGAAGGGAGACCCACGAGAACCGCTTCAAACCAGTTTACTGCATCCGGTGACTGGCGAGAAAGTATTTGTAATGATGGATGCTTGTCGCATGCACAAGTTGGAACGTAATATGTTGCAGGTAAATGATGATCGTTGTAGACCTATTTGTACAAGTTATGACTCTGCTGCTAAAAGTTATATCTAAATATTGTTGTCTGATCATTTGCACAGTTATGGCTGGAGGTGATGATCAGCTTTTGCTGTTTGTACTTGGGTTTTAGCTGTAAAACTTTCATGAGCAAGTTTGTACATGTGTAAATATGGTTTGGGAGGGGGATGTCATGTTCTTGTGTTAACTTAACTTGAGAATTTACATTTACATTACATTTTATTCTCTATCTGCTTTGTACAGCCTTGGAACTCTCTTTCTCTCGCTGACCTGATATGAAGTATATTGATACTCTATATGAGATATATATATATATATATATATATATATATATGAATTATATTGATACACCATATATGATTTACATATATATATATATATATATATATAGTGATTTTCTCTGATATATAACTTTTATCTATTGTCTATATATATATATGAATGATATTGATACTCTATATGATTAATATATATCCATTTTCTCTGATATACAACTTCTATCTATTGTTATGTTTCATATAGAAATATAATGTATTCATAAATTATTTATGTAAATATACATAGCCTAATCATATATTGTCTCTTCAAATTATTAAAATAGTTGACTTTACTGCCACTATCTGCTTCTCTATCATATATTAGTGTGTGTGTGTGTGTGTGTGTGTGTGTGTGTGTGTGTGTGTGTGTGTGTGTATAATGTGTGTGTTAATAGTGTTTGTAAAATACCTGTCTACAGTCTAGGCTATATCAGAATATTCTATTACTGTTAATCCCACTATGAATATTAAAATACGCCAAACCATTTGTCCTGTATCATAGCTACATGTATGGCGTTTGAAGCAAAAAAACGCGTGAAAATCAGTTTAGTATTCAGAGAGTTACGATGGATTAAATGTGCTGACACTTCATTACCCTAACCACTGAGTGGAGCGGTTGACTGGTCCAAGATGGCGGCCCCACGGCTCGTCAGCGCCAATAGGCAGTAGCAGTCGATGCGGCGTCTACTCTTTATATGTCTATGGTCTCATGTATTTCTTCTATCATCTGCCGTGTCACACTCATGTTCACTCATCACTTCCTGCTGACTGTCTGAGGCTGTCACTTCAGATATCAGGCCTTTCCCTCTCCGCCCTCTGCACCCATGTTCATGCAGACGCTCCGCCACACCGAGCACCGTCACAAACCAACCAGTGAGGAGTGGAAGTGATTTATAAAACCCTCCGACAGTGAGTCTGCACCCATGCCGACTTACTGAGCATGTGCAACACTGTATTGTGTTGGTCATGAAGACGCTCAGTACAAATAAAGTCCCAGGATTACCTGGACACTCCTTCGGCTGTTCAAACTAAGACAGACACTTATCGGCCTGTTGTCACACAGACGTGAACATGTTAAAGGTTATTTAGGATCAAATCTGTCCTTGTGTAGTCTCTAGAAAACAGCTGTGTTCATCTGACTGTAGAGCTGAATATTTACAACTGTCACAGAAACTAAACAGCTTCTAAACATCAGAGAGAAAAGACAAAAGATGAAGAAACCAACAAAGCTTCTGGACTATGTTTTATTTTATTTATTAATATAAATCAGTTCATCAAGTTATTTCTTTTTTTAAGATATATTTTTGCCTTTATTTGATAGGACAGATGTAGGTTGAAATGTATGGGGAGACAGACGGGGGATGACAGGGAGCAGAGGGCCATGCGTTAAAGTCAAGCTGGTGGTCGCTGTGGCGAGAACGCAGCCTTTGTACGGTGGACACCTGCTCTACCAACATGGTCTCACTCCAATGTCTGCATGAACATGGGTGCAGAGGGCGGAGAGGGAAAGGCCTGATATCTGAAGTGACAGCCTCAGACAGTCAGCAGGAAGTGATGAGTGAACATGAGTGTGACACAGCAGATGATAGAAGAAATACATGAGAGGCCTGTGCATGTAAAAGTACAGTCTTCCTGACTGATGTTTCACTAGAGCTTCATTTGTCAGGACTCAGGACACTCAGGTTGAAACCAGGACATCACGTCACTGTACCCTAACCTTTGTCTGCCACTTGCTGTTGTCCCATGCATTTTCTTGTTGTCTTGCTGCTGCTGTTTGTCTTTGTCTTACTGCCTTTGGATGGTACTTTTGCTCTGTGTTGTTGTGCCTGATGCTTGTGTGCTAGACTGCAGGTTCTTTCTGTCATGCTTGTTGTCACATGTGATGCTTGTTGTGATTGTGTGTAAGTAGTGTGTGTTTTGGAAATGTGTGGATGTGTGCTGCTGACTTTTTAACCTTTGACATTTCTGTTTAGGCCTCTACCTCGTTCCCTCAAGAGGCTTTGACTTTTGACAGGCTGCCATTATAAATAAGAGTTTGTTCTTAATGACTTCAATAAAATAAAATGAAACTCTCCCTGTGCAGTAAACTCAACATAACACTTTAAAAATGTTCAGGTCAAAAGGTCAGACACATACTGCGAGGCTCTGAGTCACGTCCAGAGGACACAGATTACTTGATAGAGAGCTGAACACTGCAAAGTTCCCACTGATGATGGTGATGAGATAAAGAAGTGACGTTGTTCCGACCACAAAGAGAAGCTGCTGATGAGAGTTGACACAGAGCTGATGAGGTGGGTGGTGTCAGTGTTTGTACAACACTCACAAGGAGACCTCAGAGCAGAATGGCTGCAGTCACAGAGCTCTGACACTACTTCCTGCTTCATACAGTGCAGACGCTTTCTCCTTGCTCCTGTTGCTGCTTGCATTTTTCTTTTGATTTTCTTGCTTTTTTTCATATGAGAAACTATTAGCAACGGCTCCTGGATACTTATAAATCAGTAAGACTGACGTTTTTTGTAGATATAGTAGGCTGTGGTCGTATTTCAACATTTTTTACTACCTCCTTACTATAACGTGAGTGCAGCTACCACTAGCACAAGCCTGCTATTAGCCTGCTATTAGCAGCAAGATTACAACAAGATGCCTCCTTTTTCCACTGATGAAGTTTGTGATGACCATCACAAACTTCTCCAGAAGATAGCGGTATTGGAGATGAAAATTCACCGCCTTGAAGTGTATGTGGAGGTAAATGGACAATCCGGGAATGAGACAACCTTACCGTTGTCTCAAACCAGTGGACAGGAGCAGGCTAACAGACAGCTAATTAGCTCCACAAAGAAGAAGGATGAAGCCTGTGTAAATGGCAGTAAATCAGCCAGTAGTCCTCCCTGGAATTTGCTAGGAGCAAAGCCTAAGCATATTTCTGGTAAAGATATGAGAAGACGGACAACAGGCAGAACCCAGCACCAACAGATTAACGAGGAAACTGATTGGCCTGCACTTAGTGTTTCTTCAACCCCGGTACCAAGGAGAAAACAGCCGTGGACAGTGGCTACAACAAGAAGTAAGAGCAAACCAACGCAAGACACAGACATCCAATTACAAAACAAATTTGCTCCACTTCTACAAGACCCTGACTCCCCCAAGGAATGCTCATCTCCCAGCATCAGAGAAAGGTATGAAACTAAATCATACAGAAAAAGGTTGCAGCTAACAACTGGGCCTTAAACACTGATAGTTGGTGACGGAGCTGTAAATGAGGTAAAATACTTTTGCAGCAAGAAAAACACCAAAGTACTGTGTTTTACCAACGACATGGTGTCTGACATCTCAAAGAAAATCATGAAGATCGCTGCTGAGCATCCAACAGTGAACTCTGTTATCATACACACAGGAGCCCTAGATGTTGTGAAGCAACAGTCAAAGGCACTGAAAGATAATTTTGATGATCTCCTGAGCAAAGTGCGATGTCTGAATGCTGAGGTGTATTTGAGTGGACCTTTGCCAACACTACGACGAGGAGACAAGCGTTTCAGCAGATTGTGGTGGTTAAACAAATGGTTAAAAGGTGTGTGTACTGCTAAATTGGTGAACTACATTGACAATTTCAACATTTTTTGGGAACGCAGGCACCTTTTTAAGGCAGATGGTTTTTGCCTTAATAAACGAGGAGTGCAGTTGTTGAGTGCCAACATATTTAACCATGTGCGTCACCCAGCAACACCATGTGTCGTCACCCAGACACCAGCGAGCTCAGCCAAGGACAGGAGACGAGATAGTGCAGAACAGAAGATAAGACAGTGCTCTGAAGGACAGCCAACGCAGAGGGAGGCTACAATCCCAGCGTCATCATCCTTATCCCAACAAAAGACGTCTTCCCTAACTTCTGCAACCCAGAAACAAGAGGTTACCCCTCCATCATCATCCTCACTCCAACAAATGGAGTCTTCCAGCTCCTCACTCCTGTCACCCAGTCCGAATGACTCTCTCTTGGATTTCACTGACAAGATGAAAAACCTTGTCAATATTGGAATCCAACTCACACCACGTCCAGCTCCCTTGTTCTCACCCCTTAACCTTCCCCATCATTCAGCCCCTCCCATTCCACCACACACAAAACAACCATCCACCAAAAATCACGGAGCCCCCTCTCCGCCCGTGAAACATTTTAACTGTGAGTCTGACTGGGTCCAGGCTGTAATATTGATATCAACAATTTTTCCCCCCAGGAAAAGTCAGGGCCCTGTGGATTTCAAGAAGCATTTCCTATCCCTGTGTTGATAAGTAACAGAAAGTTGGTTAGAGTAATGAGAAACAAAAAAGGTACAGTTGCAAACTTAGTAAATATAGCATGTCAACCTCAGAACAAACCAGTGTCTCCTGTTATCTCTGCAAGGTTTGCTCTACTGAATATCAGATCACTAGTTAACAAATCACTGTTGATTAATGACATCATTATGACCTATGATCTAGACTTTTTACTCCTTAGTGAAACATGGTTGACTGAATGTAGCTGTAGCACTATTCTTAATGAGGCAGCACCAACAAATTTTAGTTTCATGAACAAGTGTCGAACTGGCAAGAAAGGCAGGGGAGTTGCTGCCATTTTTAAATCTTTATTTCAGTGTAATGGACTTGTATTTGGTGATTTTAGTTCTTTTGAATATCTCTGTTTTTTAGTAAAAGGTGATCCAAAGATTATTATATTAATAATGTATAGACCTCCAATACACAATGGAAAATTTATGGAGGAGTTTGCAGAACTGCTGTCAGTTATCTGTACTGACTACAACTTTTTAGTCAGGGGACTTTAACATCCATGTTGACAATAACATGGACAAAACTGCCAAAGAACTCTCTGCTGTACTGGACACTTTTGGCCTCTCACAACATGTGAAGGGCCCCACACATACTCAAGGTCACACTCTAGATCTGGTAATCTCTAAGGATGTTGACATTTTATCTATTGACATTAAGGACATGGCTATTTCTGATCAGTTCTGTGTGTTTTTTGAATTACAGATCATCCCAAAAGTTCAGGCAACCTCTGTGTCTATTAGGAAAAGGTTCATAAATGAGAATACTAGCACTCAGTTTATGGAGACCATAGCTGTGTCATCAACTGTAAATGCAGAGACAATTGATGAACTTCTGGATAAGTTCACGTGGAAAATCTCAAATGTCATGGATGCTGTTGCTCCTATTAAAACTAAGACAACCTTGAGCCGACCCAAAACACCATGGAGGAACACTATGATGGTAAAGGCCTTGAAATCAAAATGCAGAAAAGCAGAGTGTAAGTGGAGGAAAACTAAACTCCAAATTCACTATGAACTCTACAAACAAAGTCTTTTTTTTCTTTTCTAATTTTAGTTTAGAGTTAGTCAGGGCTAGGCAGCAACACTTTTCTGAAATCATTAGTAAGAACATCAACAATACTCGCACTCTGTTTGCTGTGGTTGATAAGCTCACTAACCCCCCTAATCAGATAGTGCCAGAACTCCTCACAGCAGATAAATGCAATGGATTTGCTTGCTATTTTAATGAAAAATACAATCCATCAGGTCAAATATCAGCACAAATCAGCAAAATGATAAAATGATGCAACTCCTAAAACCAACCAGGAATAACTCAATTACCATGTCCAGAGTTTGGTACAGTTGACCTAAAAACAGTGGAGGAAACGGTTCAGCAGCTTAAACCATCAACTAGCTGTCTTGACTCAATACCATCTGACTTCTTCAAAACTATTGTGAAGTCTGTGTTAACTGATCTGCAGCAAATAATCAACTGCTCACTTCAGTCAGGCAAGTTTCCTAAACCCCTGAAAGTAGCTGCCATTAAGCCACTTCTAAAAAAGAGAACGTTGGATGCTTCCATGTTAGCAAACTATAGACCCATCTCAAACCTTCCCTTCATAGCCAAGATTGTCGAGAAAGTGGTTTTTAATCAACTCAGCAGTTTCTTGAACTCAAATGGACTTTTTGACAAATTTCAATCAGGTTTCCGACCTCATCACAGTACAGAATCGGCTCTTATCAGAGTGCTAAATGACATAAGGTTGAACACTGACTCGGGAAAAGTGTCAGTTCTAGTCTTATTGGATCTCAGTGCAGCATTTGATACAGTAGATCATAGTATACTGTTGAGCAGGTTGGAAACTTGGGTAGGACTCAATGGAATAGTCTTAGAATGGTTCAGGTCCTACTTGGAGGAAAGGAGTTATTTTGTGACCATTGGAAGTTTTGAATCAGATCGAATAGCCATGACACACGGGGTTCCTCAAGGGTCAGTTCTTGGACCCCTTTTGTTCAGCCTATATATGCTACCTTTGGGTCAAATTCTGCAGAAGTTTAATGTTGACTATCATAGTTATGCAGATGACACACAGTTATATCTAGCAGTGTCCCCAGATGACTACAGTTCAATAGAGGTGTTGTGTCACTGTCTAGAACAAATAAATAACTGGATGAACCAAAATTTTCTTCAATTAAACCACAACAAAACTGAGGTCATTGTTTTTGGCAGTAAAGAAAAGAGGATCTCTGTTAGTAAATACCAGGAGTCACTGTCTTTAAAGACCAAAGACCAAGTCCGAAACCTTGGTGTGCTGATAGACTCGGATCTGACTTTCAGCAGTCATATCAAATCAATCACCAAAACAGCCTTCTACCAGCTGAAGAACATATCCAGAGTGAGAGGTCTCATGTCCCAAACAGACCAGGAGAAGCTCATCCATGCGTTTATCTCCAGTAGACTTGACTATTGTAATGGTCTTCTGACAGGACTGCCCCAAAAGAGCATTAAACAGCTGCAGCTCATTCAGAATGCTGCAGCTCGGGTTCTGACCAGAACAAAGAGATCAGAGCATATTACTCCAGTTCTGAAGACTTTACACTGGCTCCCAGTCAGCTATAGAATAGACTTTAAAGTTCTGCTACTGGTCTATAAATCACTGAATGGTTTAGGTCCAGAATACATGAATGAAATGCTAATGGAATATAAATCCAGTAGGACTCTGAGATCTGCAAACTCAGGTCAGATAGTGGAGCCCAGAGTTCAAACCAAACATGGTGAAGCAGCATTTAGCTGTTATGCTGCACACAAATGGAATAAGCTGCCAACAGAAGTGAAGTCAGCCCCAAGTGTGAATGTTTTTAAATCCAGGTTAAAAACTCTTCTTTTTTCTTATGCTTATGATTGAGCTCTTTTAAAGCACTTTGAAATATTTAAATCTTTTAGTGATTTTATGCTGTTGCATTATACTGCACTGTATGTTTTAATTAACCTTTATTTATGCATTGTGCTCTTATGTTTAGTAAGCTGTCTTTTTTTCTGTACTTTGTCTTTAAATGCTCTTTGTTCTTTGTTTTTAAATGCTTTTAAATGTTGAACTTTTAATCATGTAAAGCACATTGAGTTGCCTTGTGTATGAAATGCGCTATATAATTAAAGCTGCCTTGCCTTGCCTCTGCTTCCTGCTGTTTGCTCTCATCAACAACATTCATGCAGAAGAACTCATCACCATCAAGGAGGAATGGGACACTTACACCTTCGACCTCCCCAAGGAGGCCAACTCCTGCCTGATCTCCAGATTTGTTGGTGAGGAGAAGCTTGTCCTGTGGAACATCTCTGACCTCTGGTCCCACAACTCCACAGTACCTGAAAACTTGAAACAACGACTTTCAGTTGTCATCAGGGAGAATATTTCTTCTTACATCATCCACAACCTGACCCATTCAGACTCCGGCCTGTACCAAGAGGAGTGTTGGACCGACGGCAAAGTCAGATATGAGAGGAACAGCAGTGTTATTGTCTGTAGTACAGTGACTGAAGAAGTACGGTGGTCAGTGACACCTGGAGGAACATTCAACAAGCTGACAGCTATGCAGGTGGATGTTGACAAGCTGACAGCTATGCAGGTGGATGCCTCTCTGGTGTCCTGGATTGTGGACTACTTGACTGGTAGACCACAGTACGTGCGCTTGCAACACTGTGTGTCAGACAGAGAGGTCAGCAATACCGGGGCCCCGCAGGGGACTGTCCTCTCTCCCTTCCTCTTCACCCTCTACACCACGGACTTCAGCTATTGCACTGAGACCTGCCATCTTCAGAAGTTTTCTGATGACTCTGCCATAGTTGGATGTATCAGCAAGGGTGATGAGGATGAGTACAGGGCTGCTGTGGATAACTTTGTCATGGTGTGAGCAGAACCATCTGCAGCTCAACGTGGCAAAGACAAAGGAACTGGTGGTGGATTTGAAGAGAACCAAGACACCGGTGACCCCGATCTCCATCCATGGGGTCAGTGTGGACATTGTGGAGGACTATAAGTACCTGGGGGTCCACATTGACAATAAACTGGACTGGTCTAAGAACACTGACGCCCTCTACAGGAAGGGCCAGAGCTGTCTCTATTTTCTGAGGCGACTGAGGTCCTTCAACATCTGCCGGACTATGCTCAGGATGTTTTATGAGTCTGTGGTGGCCAGTGCTATCCTCTATGCTGTTGTGTGCTGGGGCAGCAGGCTGAGGGTGGCGGACGCCAACAGACTTAACAAACTGATCCACAAGGCCAGTGACGTTGTGGGAATGGCGTGTGACTCTCTGGTGGTGGTGTCAGAGAGGAGGATGCTGTCTAAGCTGCGAACTATCTTGGACAATGTCTCACACCCACTCCACCATGTGCTGGTCGGGCACAAGAGTTCTTTCAGTGGGAGACTCATACCACCAAAATGCACCACTGAGCGCCACAGGAAATCATTCCTGCCTGTGGCCATCAAACTGTACAACTCCTCCCTCTGAGTTGCCCTTGGACTGTTTCACCACTGTCACCAACTCATAATAAATTATTACATATTTATTCCTCAATAATCTGTGCAATAACTGACTGTATTGTTCAGTCTGTATATAAGGTTCCTGTATATATTGTAAATTATGTTGTGTGGTCTCTACATATATATTTTGTAAATTATCTTCTTATATTTCTTATATTTTACTTCGTTTTGCACTATATCTTTTTTCTACACTTGTTTGCACTATATCTTCTTCTTTTTACACTTGTAAGGAGCACCTGTAACGAAAGCAATTTCCCCTGGGGATCAATAAAGTATTTCTGATTCTGATTCTGATGTTTCAGAACAGCTGACAATCTGGATTTCCTGTGGCTCAAACGTGACTTTAGATATATGAAGAAGAAATATGGAAGAAAGTTTTTGGGGACAATACGACATCAGTGATGGACGATGCTGGAGGAAGATACCAAGTGGAGAAAAACTCATTAGCTCTTCATGTGTTCAACTTCACAACAACATTCAAGACACAGTTCACCTGTCTGGTGATGAACCAACAGCAGTGTTTTAGCAGTCAACCTTTGGGGATAGGCCTGTTCTATGAGCCAATCTATGGCTCAGTGGGAGAGATGGCTGTGTTGCCGTGCACTCTCACTGATCTCAGTGATGACCAGCCCCCACGATGGATTAATTTGTCCTCCAAGACTGAACTAAACAACACAACAAACCAGACTGTGCCTTCAGTGGACCAAAACTACTCTCTGGTGTTTTCATCACTGACATTAAATCACGCAGGTCGGTATCAGTGTAAAACATCTCTCAGTGTGGAGACCTATTTGCTGTTTGTGTGTCCTAAATTTGGTCCACCTGCTGTCGAGCTCTTCTCAGAGGGAGAAGAAGTCACTCTACCATGCAAAGTCTGGGGAAAGGATTCAGGACACACTTGGTTCATCAAGTCAAACCAAACAGAAGGCAGAATCATTTATATACGGTTTAATCAGACCATGGGCAGAGTGAGCGTTGGCTCTGAGAGGAGTTTGGTTATCTCTAATGTCTCACTGAAAGACACAGGAGAGTATTGGTGTGCACTTCGAGGCCCAGACGATCAGTGTGTGTCATCAGTCAAAACTGTGTTAATGTACAGAGATCCCTTTGGGATTTACTCCACCTTCTACACAGTGAGATGCTCAGTGCTCAGTGGTCTGCTGGTGATGCTCTGTGTTGTTGTAGTCGCTGTGAATCAGAGGAGCAGGAGAGGAGAGCAGCTTTCAGCTCAGACATACACTTAATATGCATATGTTCATTTCCTCACTGTCTGTCTGTGACAATGTCAAAAGTACAAGAGCTGAAATAGAAGATGGGAAAAAAGACACATGAACACAAAACAATCAGAATAATTATAGAAAGAATGTTGGGAGAAAAAGTTGACAAGTTTCCAAGTCAAGCTTTGATCCTGACAGGGTGCAGATATATATGTATATATGATATATATTGTAGTTAGTTTGTCTTTGTGTTGTTGTGGATCCATGTGATTATAGGGATCACTGCTTTGGGCTGCACCCTGACACACAGCAGGGGGCTGCTCTGTTATGTCATATTGTTTGGAATATTTGGGAACATTTCACTAATGAATCTTTGAACATTGCTTTCACCTCAGCTGTTGTTTTTGATCATTTGACTCATCTGTATCTTGTGTTATTGTACTGATGTTTGATTTGAAATGATTCTGTCATCTTTTTATTATATGTGAAGGAATCTGAGTTGCCTTTTATGCATTTACAATTGTTGGATGTTGTGGTGTTGTCAGTGTTATATGATTGTTATTATACCCTGCTCTATATCAATCAATAATCAATTGTGTCTGTAATAAAGCTGAAACATAAACAGTCAAACTTGGTACCCAGTTTTTACTCTTCTGATTGTGATTTGTGATGTGAATCATTAGAAGCAACATATCTGTTGGTGTGTAAAATGCATCTTATATTTCAGACACAATGAACTGCTGAGGTCAGCTATGACAGTAAATAACAGAAAAACTACAAACAGAAAATTGAAAAGATAATGAGGATGTTTGATATTCACTCTTATTTACTGTGAAATGACACTCAAAGCGCCATGTACATGCTCTCGACAGCAGCATGAAGACAGTAAAGGCAGACAGAGTGTGTGAGGGGTGTTGACAACACATAAAGACAAAATGGCTGCCTGTGTAAGGTCACATGAGGCGTCTCTCTTGCCTGTACTTGTGTTCTTGCGGACTTGTGAAACGTCATCAGTTGCACAGTCCAAATGCCCAGATGTGAACTTGCTCTGCCCGTTCCATCAGGGATGCATCAGGAGGTGACTTGTGTGGACTTTTGACTGCCAGGTATCCCAGAATGCATTTCTCACAGATCGGCGGCAATGGGAGCAATGGCGGAGGAGGCAAGAACACACAACTGTAAGATATAATTTTCGAAATACTAATGTTGTTTCTCGGAATGTAATTTTAACATTTTTGGGTGAGAGGTTAATTGTTTAAACTTAAAATCTTTGGTCAATTTATCAAGATGGAACCGACTTGAAAATTAGCTCTGACGTTTTCGGATATGTGAGCGATGTAAGCTAGCTGTAAGTTAGCCAGCATGCCTCGTCAGCTATCAAGATGAGTGGGCGGTCAGAGCTCATGGTTCCCCGCCGAGTACAGCCTTATCTCGGCAAGTCATTTTGAAATTTGCAGCTGGCTCTGATGTCCATGTAGTGGTTAAATATGGTATATAACTCCTTTTGGGCATATTTAGTGGGGAATCTTTGGTCCCAGTCTGAATCCATTGTTTTTTCCACAGCAAATCAGTTTGGTTGAGGACAGTCAGAGTTAATGTTTGTAACTTTAACGTATATATTTATTTAACGTTAACGTCGTACTATACAGAAGCACTTTAGCACTTAAACTCTCTTTTTAAGCCGCCTTGTTCCTAATGTCAAATGTACAGTCACATTTCTCTTATGTTTTTGTGATGTTTTTAAGTGAAGCAATGGACTGTAGCACTGTGTGCCCAAGACTGATGTATAAACAATATTTTAATCAAGGGACAGCTGAGGAAACCCGGGCCCTCACTGGGTGGAGGGCAGCCAATGAGAGGTGGGAGTGAGTATTGATTTTTGAGTGCTTGTGTCATTCCCTGTGCGTCCAGTGTCCATCCATCATGATTAGTATCTTATTGAAGTGGCAGTGTGTCACTCTTTGTTCATGTTTTTGTTTCTCCCAGGGACTTTGTTGCCACTTCTGTCCTGGCAATAACTGCCAAACAGGCCAAAAAGAAGTGGAACAATTTAAAAGACAAATACAAGGTAACTTTGGGATTGTGAATACATTTTAACATTCAGGTTCACAGTGGACTAATTAATTTTCAGGAGCTTAGGGACCCCCCCCCACAGGCAAAGGGGTAGAGGCCGGTAGTGTGACTGCTGCCACCTGGCAGTGGTACAGTCTGATGGATGCTGCACTCCAGGGGCAGCACTCAGTTAGTCCGCCCCTGGGTGTTGCAGCAAACCTGACTGCCACTACAGGTGGCACTGTCAGCACTCCGGCCTCTAACCCTTCCCCAGAGGAAGCCAGGGTCAACGCAGGGAGAGGCCCAGGGTCAGCCAGGGTCAACGCAGGAAGAGGCCCAGGGTCAGCCAGGCTCTTCTTGATTTTATGAAGGAACAGGCCAAGAGGGAAGAGGAAAGAGAGAGAGAGGCGATGGCAAGAGAAGAGGAGAGGGAAAGTGCAGCAGCAGAAAGAGCTGAAAGATATTTGTCTTTGTTTGAATAAATATTGTGTGAAATTCAACCCAGGCAGCTCATCATTGAAAGCAACAGTGTGTGTTATTATGCATATTCACAACAGAACAAAAAAGTACCTGTTACACACACACACACATACATACATATACATACACATATATTTACATGTATATGTAAATAACTGTATACACCTGTGAAATATGGGACTTAATATACACACATATATATATATATATATATATGTGTGTATATTAAGTCCCATATTTCACAGGTGTATACAGTTATTTACAGTCATGCAGTTCAATTTAAATTAGCCAGAACAAAAAAATGATATTGCAATAAATTAACATATATGCACATATACACATATATTTAGGGACCGAGCCCGTAGGGCAAGGACCCTATTATAATTGGAGTATACAAAACCAGGAAAAGAGCCGGTCAGAGGGTTCTACAGCGCTCCACTGCGAGAAAAGTTGTCGCCAAAGGCGACGACCCTCCTCCTCACTGCATTTGGAGCATGAGGAGGTGAGGACACCACTGTTTTTGCTAAGTTTATTCTTCTTCTTTCTCCCGCCGCGACTTCAAACCCAAATTTGACCCCCTAAACATGCTCAAAAACTCACCAAAATTGGCACGTATATCAAGACTGGCAAAAAATTATATAAAATGCAAAAATTAACCACAAAAATGCCAAAATGGGCTCTCTAGCGCCACCTAGGTACACAAAAATGCCCGTTACGGCCCGTAGGAATGTCATAGAAAGATCAAACAAAAACTGGCTTGTTCGTCTCATCAAGATCTACAAATCACGCGCTGATACCCCTGACCTAAATCCAACAGGAAGTGAGCTATTTGCCCTTTCACAATAAGATTTTGCCTGAAAATGTGCGTTTTTTAAAAACTATCTCCTCCGAGGGAGAAAAATTTGAACTGTGCTCCTCCAAAGACAATGAGCACCCTCCATGTCTCCCATCCGCTCCAATACAATTTCTGGCTGCTGATCTCAGGAGAAAAGCTTAACTTCCTTCATGTTTAACTCGCTACAATATCCATATTTCTGCCTTTACGTGGAAAATAAGCACATCACAACGATCCCCACGTTCTTCCAGTCGTCACCATATCTTTCTTTCATTCGTAGCTGAAACGGTGTAGTAACCCGAGCCTTTTGTTCGACGTGTCGCTTTTTGGCCACAGACTGAAGAAAATGCTGTGTCACTGACCTACTTTCAGCTGCACCTGTGTGTCTCTCCTCTGTTCTGTGTTGCTATGACGACCACTGCCTTTGATTGACAGCTGCTCATCAAGCATCACACTGTGGATTGGATACAGTCTAATGTCTATTGGCTACACCAGGGCTTCTCTCATATTAGTCCCGCCTTCAAACAGGAAGTAGTTTATAACTCCAGCATACATGCTCCAATCTTCCCCAAACTTCACAGGATTGATGACCCTGAACACATCCACGTGTAATATTTGGGATTACACACAGCGCCCCCTACTGGCAACAGGATGTATGTTTTTCACACACTTTTCCTTGGATTTACCTCAAACTTACATGCTGTGGCCTACATTTCATGTACATTCAAACTTAAATATGTCAGCCGTCACACTTAGCTGTACCGCCACAAAACAGGAAGTAGTTTATAACTCCAGTATACATGCTCCAATCTTCCCCAAACTTCACAGGATTGATCACAGCCCCGCCCTGAACACACCCATGTGTCAATATTTGGGATTACACACAGCGCCACCTACTGACAACAGGAAGTACATATTGTCAGACTATTTGATGGTCACAAACATCCGTTAGGTCAACAGTGGAGCAACACACACATAACCACAAACACACAGCTGGAGCTACAGGCTGAAACGGGCAACAGGGAAGGGGCAACGGGCAACGGGGAAGGGGCGTGGGTGCGAGGTCCCGCACAACGCTGCTTGCAGCTTTAATTCTATCTATACTTCTAGTGAACATGAACATGACCATCTGGACAGGTTTACTGTCTACATGTAGTCATGTCCAGCCAAACAGCCTTCCCTGGACCCTGTTGCCCGACTGTTCCCTCTCATCGGCTTCTGTGTTGCCTGAATCATCATCGCAGGTGTCTGGGTCTGGGCCTTCCTCCTCCTCCTCCTCCTCCTCCTCCTCCTCCTCGTCCTCCTCCTCCTCCAGGATATCACCTGCTGCCATACAGATGTTGTGGAGGATGCAGCAGGCAGCAATCACCTTGGGGGCGAACAGAGGCCGGATCTCAAGAAGATGGTGCACCAACATGTTTTAAGGACCCCAAAGGTGTGCTCAGTGATATTTCAGGCCCGTGCATGGTGCCTGTTGTACCGGGCTTCAACTTGGCCTGTTAACCAAAATTCATGTAGAAAATATATGGTGTATTTCAAAATGACCAAAGCAACAATTTGCTGTGTGTGTGTGTGTGTGTGTGTGTGTGTGTGTGTGTGTGTGTGTGTGTCTGACTTGCTACAGGCTGGCTGTGTGGTGTCATGACAGCAACAGGACGCTGAAGGCACAGGTATCCTCCATCTCCCAGCAGAAAGCACCCAGCTGGTGGATACAGGGCCTGTTGGTACATGGGGGATCTGCGTAGGACACGCGCATCATGTACAGATCCTGGATTCCCAATGTACACATCTGTAAATGTACCCTTGGCATCACAGATGCCCTGCAGTGTCACAGAGGGGAACAGCTGTCTGTTAAAATAGCATTTTTTCTGTGGCTCTGCAGGAGGAAGAATCCTGATGTGGCACCCATCGATGGCACCGGCAGCACAGAGGAATGCCTCATGGCCAGCAAGGCGAACAAAGCCAGCTCCCATCTCCTCCATCTCCTCCATCTCCTCCACCTCCTCCGTCTCCTCCACCTCCTCCACCTCCTCCACCCCCTCCATCTCCTCCACCTCCTCCACCTCCTCCACCCCCTCCATCTCCTCCATCTCCTCCACCTCCGCCATCTCCTCCACCTCCTCCACCCCCTCCATCTCCTCCACCTCCTCCATCTCCTCTGGTTTGGGGAAATGAATGACCCTGTGGAGAATGGTCCTCATTTCCTCCACAACGTTGTGGACAGTCCTGCACACTGTGGCTAATGGCATTGCAAAGATGTCTGCAGTCACCCTGTAGGAGGCTCCACAGGAGAGCCAGTAGACGGTGACCAGCACCTCAGTTTCATGGCTCCATCCATGAGCTTTTTGCCGGGGCAGCATCTGGACCAGCATGTTGATGCTGTTCCTGGATAGCCTGAAGGCTGGTCTCAAGTCAGCTCCAGGAAACAACATGGCGAGGATAGGCACACTGGTGTTCATTTGTGCATACCTGTGCAGGTGACTCTGGTCCTGTTAAAAACAACACAACGCTCTTTTTAGAATTTTTTATTAATTGTTATATTTATGTATTTATTGCTTATTTATTTCTTACTATTTAACATTTATTAAACTGCAGTCTGAATATGAATCGTCTGATATCAATGGCTGAAGTCTTTTAGGATTAAATTTCTCCCTAACACCTGACCTGTTTGATCAGCTGCTTGCTTATGATTGAGAAGGTTTCTGTTTCTGTCATTACTTGATAGGCAGTGTAAGGTCACACCTGTCCTCCCAGGTTCTGAGTCAAAAAGTTGCTGTAGCCTACATGATTACTGTCTCAGAGACATGAAGTGTCCTGTTTGTGCTGAAGTCTGTCCTGGTTAATGACACAGATGAGGTGCGGGTACTTGTTGATGTGTCTAACTCCACCAGGCCTGTCAGACTGAGTATTAACCCCCCCCCCCGTACTTGCTGGTTGATCAGGTCCAGGTGAAGCTAATGTAGTCTGTAATAACTGTTTCCCTCAGTAAGGTTAGTAAGTTTTTATATAATGTTTTTGAGAGGTGTTTGTCCGTCCCGTTCATATGAATGAGAACAGACTAAATATTAAAATCACCCCAGTATAACCACGTACACTTCAACACCTGTCCAATGAAGACTTGAGACAACATTAAACTACATGAGTTTATATCCAGGTGTATTGATGAGAACGGCGACCTGCCTCTGATCCATTTTGATACGGCCTCGTCTGAAGTCTCTCTCACTTTCTGCTTTCTATCTGATCGTTAATTCACCAGCAACAACTTTTTTATATGTCGGCTACAGACACAAAATATGTTCATATACATATAATATATTGTATTTTAATATTATCTACATTTAAACTATACATATATATTTATATACATAAACATAATTCATTTAATGAAAACAGAAAGAGGCAGGGTTGTGTTTTATATCATAATTTTATTGTAAATATACTTTGACGATAACACGTACGCCTACTGCCAAGATGAGCCGAGACTCCGTACGGCGCCCTCCCGTCCTCTGGAGTTTGTACTACCAAGTCGCACTTGCCAAGTCTGAACTCCCAAATACACGAGTCCGAACTTGGTGTACTTGGTAATGAGAAACACTCATGGCCTCCAGGACAAAATGGCTGCCTGTCTAAGGTCACATGACCTCCAGGACAAAATGGCTGCCTGTCCAAGGTCACATGACACACTAGCTGTGTCCCAATTCAGGGTCTGCATCCTTCGAAGGCCGCATTTGAAGGCCAGTTACGTCACAACACTGCGCGAAGGCCTGTCCCAATTCATCCAAATTCGAAGGATCCTTCAAATTCGCACTTCAAATGTGTCCTCCTTCTCAGCCGTTGGGTGCCGTTTCGGAGGATGCACCGCTACTATCCTTCGCAGGCTCCCGTATCCCAAGATGCTTTGCGCGCTGCTGCTGCTCAGTCGAAAAAACTGAACTGAAATGGCGACGTCTAGTGGGGATTCGACGTATAAATGTAAGTATTCAGATTTCACATTTATAATATTCGGTTTCTACTCACATCGATCCATATGACATCCAACGCCATATATGTTAAACCAGAACCCCCAAATTCAGTTAAAATATGTGACTAATATATATATATATATATATAATATTAGTGCTGAGTAATGTTAGCTTGATGCTATAAAAACTTCACTTTCAAATGTTTGAGGTTCAGAGGTTGCTTCATATAATGTACATAAAAAGACCAATAAGTTTATATTATTTTACGTTGATTTGAAATAAAATTTATTATATTTTTACAGACTGTAAATTCTAAAGTCTAGTAAAACGTTTGGAGTAGTAAAAAAAATAAATGGATAGAAAAATCGATCAATCATTATCATTTTTAAAAATCTTTTAACCCTTTTTATTTTGTTGTAACACAAAACATGTTGTATTGTGTTTTAGGGAGCAAGGAGCAGACGGAAAAGTTTATTCGGCTGAGAGGGGCGAACCAGCACCTCTTTCACAGGGGCCAAGAACTCGGCCACAGTAGGGTGGAGGTAAGGCATAATAAACAAGCCTTTTGTTAGTGTTCTGATGTCACTTTTTGTAAATCTTTGCATCCCCGTATTAATGTGATCTTGTGCTTACCTTTTCTATTGTTTCTCTGTGTTTAGAATCATACTGGAGAAGATGGGCCTGCTGGGGAGGGTGGAGCCTCAGCAAGCAAAAAAAAAATGGGATAATCTCAAAAAAAAATATAAGGTAGGTGCAGATTTGAATGATGATGTGGAAACGAACTTATATTTGTTTTAACCATGCAAATAAATACATACTTTGCTGAAAGTCGCTGACACGTATTATTTCCACTGCCTTAGGATTGCAAGTACCCAGGGACAGGAGAGGGGGTCGGTGGGAAGCCCACCGCTGCAACCTGGCCCTGGTTTGTCCTCATGGATGAGGTGTTAGGACAGAGGCCGTCCATCGCCCCCCCTGTCCTGATAGCCTCACTCCCTGAGGACACACCAGGGCCAGCTGCAGCGGTGGGTCAGCAGCAGGAGGAGGAGGAGGAAGATGGACAGGAGGAGGAGGAGGAAGAGGTGGTGCCAGCACCCCGGAGGAAGAGGAGGAGGGAGAGGGATGATGAGCTGCTGGACCTCATCAGGGAGGATATACAGCAGCAGAGGGAGGCGGAGGAGAGGAGAGAAAGGGAGAGCCGGGAGAGGATGGAAAGGTTTTTCTCTCTCCTCGAGAGACTGGTGGAGCGGCGCTAGTTTTGTTTATATTGTATATAGTTAGTTAGTTATTAGTAGTTATTGTTAGTTATTGTTATAGTATAGTTAGTTATAGTTTTTGTTTTAGTTATCTATTTATTTCAGTTCATTTTATATTGTATATAGTTATTTCATTTTATAGTTATGTTGTTGTTCTGAATTTTCTGTTTTAAATGAGTTTTTATGTTTTAAAAATTAAATCATTGTTGTACTGTCACGTCATCTTGCATTTAGTACTTCCAACTTAAGTACAATTTATAAAAGTGTTAGCAAACAGCATCAAGTGCTACTCTTAAGGGACAAAAGGGATTTAATAGAAAAACAATTTACAACAATTTACACAATTACAACTATTTACAGAATTACAACAGAACTATTTACAGTTTACAGATTATTAATAAATATGGACAATGAACAATCATAAACAAAAACAAATAATTAAATATATCATTAATGAAATTCCGAACTATTGATAATAACAGGCTGAACAGGAGTCCCTGGCAGTGCTGCTGGGCTGGATGGGATGCCACAATAAAGACCCTGGTGTCTGTCTTCTGTTGGTCAGTGGGACATCATCTGGGGTGGCATTCAGGGTGTTTGGGGGTCTGGTCTCCACTGTCCACCACATCGTCCTGGGTTTGCAGGGGTGGCTCGATCGACGGCTGCCATGTCACTAAGAATTTTTTAAGAAAGAGGCAAGAATTACTACATAATTTGATAATAGAAATATAATGATAATAAATTATTACAACAAACAAAACCATCTACAAAACACTTCAAGTAGGAATACTGGCTTTAAAGTTATATTACTTACCGACTAAAGATAGTCGTGGTCAGGGTTACCCTCCTCCAGAGCAGACACCTCCGCAGACAGACGGTCCCGCCACGGAGCACCACTGACGGCCTCCAGCCCGTTCTCCCCCTCATCCTCCGGGTTGACGTCCTGCACCTCATCCTCTGGGGGCATGATGTCACCAGCTCCCAGGCAGATGTTGTGCAGGACGGCACATGCTGTTATGACCTGAAATGAGCAAGAATGTTTCATTAATTTTGATTTACTCTGTTTCAGTACTCAAAAATAAGAATCATGTTTTGTGATGACTTACCTGAGGCACGAAGGTGTAGTGCACCTCCAGCGCTTTAAAAAAAATGGCCCTAAACCTGCTCTTCATCATTCCAAAGGCACGCTCAATAATAGAGCGTGCCCTGGAATGATGCGCATTAAAGCGCTGGGCTCCCACACCTTCAACTGGCTGTTTGAAGGGAGTGATGAGGGGGAGTGGATGCTGGAGGCACGGGTACCCGCCGTCTGCGAGGATGAAGTGCCCTGGAGGAGGGTAAGCCGCCTGTCTGTACAGTGGGCTGTGCCGGAGTACTCTGGCGTCATGCACCGACCCCGGCCAGCCCACGTATGTGTCCAAAAAGCGGCCCTGATGGTCGCTGACTGCCTGCAGGATGATGGAGGCAAACAGCTTCCTGTTAATGTAGCACTGACCATCAGGGCCGCTCGGTGGCTTCATCCTGACATGGCAGCCGTCGATCGCACCAGCAGCTTTGGAAAAAGCCTGGTGTCTTGCCAGCCCTGCAAACCCCCGAGTTACTGCCGCCAGGTCTTCTGCGGTCCGAGGGAAGTGGATGACCCTCTGGCGAATGGCCACCACCTCCTCAGTAACTCGGTGGACGATGCGGTGGACAGTGGAGCGAGGCATCCCAAACACCCTGGAAACCACCCTGTATGATGTCCCACTCGCCAGCCAGAAGAGGAACACCAGGGTCTCTAGTGTGGCACCCCATCCATGCCTCCGATCCTGGTGGAGCAGGTTCAGCAGCACTGCCAGGGACTCTCTGTTCAGCCTGAAGTCCTGCCTGGTGTCTTCTCCATTAAAAAACCCTTCAAGGACCGGTACCGCCTGGTTGACCCTGCAGTACATGGGTCTGGTCTGAAGGAGAGGAAGAAGAGGAGAAGAAAAATGATTTATTAAACTATAACTACATACTTTTAGTTTATAAAATGAATCTAGTTCATTTTAGAGCTTAAGTACATAATGCAAAATCTGTTTATCATCATTCTATCTAGGCTTGTCAATCTAGTTTGTATGATTCATGACCAAAATATGTAATCTATTTTAAATATTAAATCGAGGTCAGGGTTTTTAACTATTAATCAAGGTGATATGGCATTAACCACGACCCGATCTACAGTTAACCTGTCTAGCATTAACGTAATGTAGGCTATTTGTATACCAACTACCCCTGACTGTTAATTAGCTAATAATAATAACATTACTGTGGGCTCAAATAATAAGTTTACCTCAGCACGGTCCTCTCTCAGCCGGAGATAGAGCAGCCGCCGCCGGCGCTGGCGGAGAGAGCGCATCCTCCTCTCCTCTTCCTCCAGAGCGAGGAACATTAAAACAACAAGAAAAATTACCTCCGGCTCCATTATTTTTCTTTCTTTCTTTTTGTCTTTCTCTCTCCTCTGTTGATTCTTTCTTTTTCCTCTTTTCTTTCGTTCTTTCTCTCTCCTCTGTTGAGTCCTTCTTTTGTTTCGTATTTTCGCGGGGTTGGCCAGCTGGTGACGTGAGGGGAACGGCGGTGACGCGACCAGGAAATACTCCGAAGGCTAGACCGTCCCATTTGGTTAACGGGGAGGACGCGTCCTTCCGGGGGGAGCGTTCTCCAAAGGACCCGGCCTTCGGAGGACGCTTCCTTCGAAGGATGCAGACCCTGAATTGGGACACAGCTACTGAAACCACTTCGACCTTTATTCAACCAGCAAAAACCATAACCTTGCTTTTATTCACATTAGAGGTTTGACATTTGTATGGACATATGAATGATGGTGTTTCTGATGGACGTATGAATGATGGTGTTTCTGATGGACGTATGAATGATGGTGTTTCTGATGGACGTATGAATGATGGTGTTTCTGATGAACATATGAATGATGGTGTTTCTGATGGACGTATGATTGATGGTGTTTCTGATGAACGTATGAATGATGGTGTTTCTGATGGACGTATGATTGATGGTGTTTCTGATGAACGTATGAATGATGGTGTTTCTGATGGACGTATGAATGATGGTGTTTCTGATGGACGTATGAATGATGGTGTTTCTGATGGACGTATGAATGATGGTGTTTCCGATGGACGTATGAATGATGGTGTTACTGATGGATGTATGAATGATGGTGTTTCCGATGGACGTATGAATGATGGTGTTTCTGATGGACGTATGAATGATGGTGTTAGTGATGGACGTATGAATGATGGTGTTTCTGATGGACGTATGAATGATGGTGTTTCTGATGGACGTATGAATGATGGTGTTATTGATGAACGTATGAATGATGGTGTTTCTGATGAACGTATGAATGATGGTGTTATTGATGAACGTATGAATGATGGTGTTTCTGATGAACGTATAAATGATGGTGTTATTGATGAATGTATGAATGATGGTGTTATTGATGGACATATGAATGATGGTGTTATTGATGGACGTATGAATGATGGTGTTACTGATGGACGAATGAATGATGGTGTTATTGATGAACGTTTGAATGATGGCGTTACTGATGGACGTATGAATGATGGTGTTTCTGATGAACATATGAATGATGGTGTTTCTGATGGACGTATGATTGATGGTGTTACTGATGGACGTATAAATGATGGTGTTTCTGATGGACGTATGAATGATGGTGTTTCTGATGAACGTATGATTGATGGTTTTACTGATGGACGTATAAATGATGGTGTTATTGATGGACGTATGAATGATGGTGTTACTGATGGACGAATGAATGATGGTGTTATTGATGAACGTTTGAATGATGGCGTTACTGATGGACGTATGAATGATGGTGTTTCTGATGGACGTATGAATGATGGTGTTTCTGATGGACGTATGAATGATGGTGTTATTGATGGACGTATGAATGATGATGTTTCTGATGGACGTATGAATGATGGTGTTATTGATGGACGTATGAATGAAGATATAGTGCAAAAAGAAGTAAAATATAAGAAATATAAGAAGATAATTTACAAAATATATATGTAGAGATGGACGTATGAATGATGGTGTTACTGATGGACGAATGAATGATGGTGTTATTGATGAATGTTTGAATGATGGTGTTATTGATGGACGTATGAATGATGGTGTTTCTGATGGACGTATGAATGATGGTGTTATTGATGAACGTATGAATGATGGTGTTTCTGATGAACGTATGAATGATGGTGTTATTGATGAACGTATGAATGATGGTGTTTCTGATGAACGTATAAATGATGGTGTTATTGATGAATGTATGAATGATGGTGTTATTGATGGACATATGAATGATGGTGTTATTGATGGACGTATGAATGATGGTGTTACTGATGGACGTATGAATGATGGTGTTTCTGATGGACGTATGAATGATGGTGTTATTGATGAATGTATGAATGATGGTGTTTCTGATGAACATATAAATGATGGTGTTTCTGATGGACGTATGATTGATGGTGTTACTGATGGACGTATAAATGATGGTGTTTCTGATGGACGTATAAATGATGGTGTTTCTGATGAACGTATGATTGATGGTGTTATTGATGAACGTTTGAATGATGGCGTTACTGATGGACGTATGAATGATGGTGTTTCTGATGGACGTATGAATGATGGTGTTATTGATGAATGTATGAATGATGGTGTTTCTGATGGACATATGATTGATGGTGTTACTGATGGACGTATAAATGATGGTGTTTCTGATGAACGTATGAATGATGGTGTTTCTGATGGACGTATAAATGATGGTGTTTCTGATGGACGTATAAATGATGGTGTTACTGATGGACGTATGAATGATGGTGTTATTGATGGACGTATGAATGATGGTGTTTCTGATGGACGTATGAATGATGGTGTTACTGATGGACGAATGAATGATGGAGTTATTGATGAACGTTTGAATGATGGCGTTACTGATGGACGTATGAATGATGGTGTTTCTGATGAACGTATGATTGATGGTGTTACTGATGGACGTATAAATGATGGTGTTTCTGATGGACGTATAAATGATGGTGTTTCTGATGGACGTATAAATGATGGTGTTTCTGATGGACATATAAATGATGGTGTTATTGATGAACGTATGAATGATGGTGTTTCTGATGGACGTATAAATGATGGTGTTACTGATGAACACATAAATGATGGTGTTTCTGATGAACATATGAATGATGGTGTTTCTGGTGGACATATGATTGATGGTGTTTCTGATGGACGTATGAATGATGGTGTTTCTGATGAACGTATAAATTATGGTGTTTCTGATGAACGTATGAATGATGGTGTTTCTGATGAACGTATGAATGATGGTGTTTCTGATGAACGTATGAATGATGGTGTTATTGATGGACGTATAAATGATGGTGTTTCTGATGGACGTATAAATGATGGTGTTATTGATGAACGTATGAATGATGGTGTTTCTGACGGACGTATAAATGATGGTGTTACTGATGGACGTATGAATGATGGTGTTTCTGATGAACATATGAATGATGGTGTTTCTGATGAACGTATGAATGATGGTGTTATTGATGGACGTATAAATGATGGTGTTTCTGATGGACGTATAAATGATGGTGTTATTGATGAACGTATGAATGATGGTGTTTCTGCTGGACGTATAAATGATGGTGTTTCCGATGGACGTATGAATGATGGTGTTTCTGATGAACGTATGAATGATGGTGTTTCCGATGGACATATGATTGATGGTGTTTCCGATGAACGTATGAATGATGGTGTTTCTGATGAACGTATGAATGATGGTGTTATTGATGGACTTATGAATGATGGTGTTTCTGATGAACGTATAAATGATGGTGTTTCTGATGAACGTATGAATGATGGTGTTTCTGATGAACGTATGAATGATGGTGTTTCTGATGGACGTATGAATGATGGTGTTTCTGGTGGACGTATAAATGATGGTGTTTCTGATGAACGTATGAATGATGGTGTTTCTGATGAACGTATGAATGATGGTGTTTCTGATGAACGTATGAATGATGGTGTTTCTGATGAACGTATGAATGATGGTGTTTCTGATGGACGTATGAATGATGGTGTTTCTGATGGACGTATGAATGATGGTGTTTCTGATGGACGAATGAATGATGGTGTTATTGATGAACGTTTGAATGATGGCGTTACTGATGGACGTATGAATGATGGTGTTTCTGATGGACGTATGAATGATGGTGTTTCTGATGGACGTATGAATGATGGTGTTATTGATGGACGTATGAATGATGATGTTTCTGATGGACGTATGAATGATGGTGTTATTGATGGACGTATGAATGAAGATATAGTGCAAAAAGAAGTAAAATATAAGAAATATAAGAAGATAATTTACAAAATATATATGTAGAGATGGACGTATGAATGATGGTGTTACTGATGGACGAATGAATGATGGTGTTATTGATGAATGTTTGAATGATGGTGTTATTGATGGACGTATGAATGATGGTGTTTCTGATGGACGTATGAATGATGGTGTTATTGATGAACGTATGAATGATGGTGTTTCTGATGAACGTATGAATGATGGTGTTATTGATGAACGTATGAATGATGGTGTTTCTGATGAACGTATAAATGATGGTGTTATTGATGAATGTATGAATGATGGTGTTATTGATGGACATATGAATGATGGTGTTATTGATGGACGTATGAATGATGGTGTTACTGATGGACGTATGAATGATGGTGTTTCTGATGGACGTATGAATGATGGTGTTATTGATGAATGTATGAATGATGGTGTTTCTGATGAACATATAAATGATGGTGTTTCTGATGGACGTATGATTGATGGTGTTACTGATGGACGTATAAATGATGGTGTTTCTGATGGACGTATAAATGATGGTGTTTCTGATGAACGTATGATTGATGGTGTTATTGATGAACGTTTGAATGATGGCGTTACTGATGGACGTATGAATGATGGTGTTTCTGATGGACGTATGAATGATGGTGTTATTGATGAATGTATGAATGATGGTGTTTCTGATGGACATATGATTGATGGTGTTACTGATGGACGTATAAATGATGGTGTTTCTGATGAACGTATGAATGATGGTGTTTCTGATGGACGTATAAATGATGGTGTTTCTGATGGACGTATAAATGATGGTGTTACTGATGGACGTATGAATGATGGTGTTATTGATGGACGTATGAATGATGGTGTTTCTGATGGACGTATGAATGATGGTGTTACTGATGGACGAATGAATGATGGAGTTATTGATGAACGTTTGAATGATGGCGTTACTGATGGACGTATGAATGATGGTGTTTCTGATGAACGTATGATTGATGGTGTTACTGATGGACGTATAAATGATGGTGTTTCTGATGGACGTATAAATGATGGTGTTTCTGATGGACGTATAAATGATGGTGTTTCTGATGGACATATAAATGATGGTGTTATTGATGAACGTATGAATGATGGTGTTTCTGATGGACGTATAAATGATGGTGTTACTGATGAACACATAAATGATGGTGTTTCTGATGAACATATGAATGATGGTGTTTCTGGTGGACATATGATTGATGGTGTTTCTGATGGACGTATGAATGATGGTGTTTCTGATGAACGTATAAATTATGGTGTTTCTGATGAACGTATGAATGATGGTGTTTCTGATGAACGTATGAATGATGGTGTTTCTGATGAACGTATGAATGATGGTGTTATTGATGGACGTATAAATGATGGTGTTTCTGATGGACGTATAAATGATGGTGTTATTGATGAACGTATGAATGATGGTGTTTCTGACGGACGTATAAATGATGGTGTTACTGATGGACGTATGAATGATGGTGTTTCTGATGAACATATGAATGATGGTGTTTCTGATGAACGTATGAATGATGGTGTTATTGATGGACGTATAAATGATGGTGTTTCTGATGGACGTATAAATGATGGTGTTATTGATGAACGTATGAATGATGGTGTTTCTGCTGGACGTATAAATGATGGTGTTTCCGATGGACGTATGAATGATGGTGTTTCTGATGAACGTATGAATGATGGTGTTTCCGATGGACATATGATTGATGGTGTTTCCGATGAACGTATGAATGATGGTGTTTCTGATGAACGTATGAATGATGGTGTTATTGATGGACTTATGAATGATGGTGTTTCTGATGAACGTATAAATGATGGTGTTTCTGATGAACGTATGAATGATGGTGTTTCTGATGAACGTATGAATGATGGTGTTTCTGATGGACGTATGAATGATGGTGTTTCTGGTGGACGTATAAATGATGGTGTTTCTGATGAACGTATGAATGATGGTGTTTCTGATGAACGTATGAATGATGGTGTTTCTGATGAACGTATGAATGATGGTGTTTCTGATGAACGTATGAATGATGGTGTTTCTGATGGACGTATGAATGATGGTGTTTCTGATGGACGTATGAATGATGGTGTTTCTGATGAACGTATGAATGATGGTGTTTCTGATGAACGTATAAATGATGGTGTTTCTGATGAACGTATGAATGATGGTGTTTCTGATGAACGTATGAATGATGGTGTTATTGATGGACGTATGAATCATACACACAGTCAGGTTCAGTGTTTTATTGGAAACAACATTCAGCAGCTCAGAGACATCTTTCATCCTCACAGTGACCCTCCGTCCTCGTCACGTCAGTCCTCAGGTTTCAGCTGAGAGGACAAACATCAGAGGGACAAAGTGTTTACCAAATCATCGGATGTCTCGTCTATGAAAGCGTAGATGCTCCTGTGATTGGCTCATTGTGGCGTGATGACCTCAGACACACCTGCAGACTCAGGTGTTCTTTGTCTCTTTGTTGCTGAACGCAGCAGAGACAGTGGAGGGAAACCCCGCCCAGCTGAGACAATGTGGAACTAAAGCGAGGCGTTCTATCGTTTCACAGCGGCGCTGTGGGATCAGTGTCGGAGCGTCATCAGGTGACTCGCCGCCTGAACAAACACCGGGGTCGACACAAAGACAGAGAGGAGATAAAAATCACAGTGCAAGATGTCATTACAGCTCAGACGCTCCTGATCAACACAACTATCATCAAGCATCACACGGCGCCAGGTGGACTGTTTCTACAGCCAATCAGAACGCAGAGATTCACCTGAAGCTCATAAAAGAGACGCTGGAATGTTTCAGGAGGCAAATTTATGAACCAACCAATGAGCCGCTCTATTCTGTCTGTGATTGGTTGGTTCTCATTGGGTTGGTCAGGGTTAGGGTACGACTGTCAGCCAATCAGAGGCAGAGTAAGGAGGAGTAAGGCAGGACATTCCCTCGCCATCGTAGGATTCACAGATTTACCGACAGGAGGTCGATGTGTTCTCCACACCTGTGTCACCTGTCCACATAAACGACAGTGACTGTCACTTTAAAACATGATGCAGGTTAACCCTCCGAGACCCACTAAGACCAGTCCTCGTCTTTTCTGGGTGAGGACATGAGACATTTTGGGTGAGACAGCAGATGAACAGAGGGTGCCACAGAGAAGGTGTTCACATCACCTGAAAGCTGCAACCTGAAGATTAATCAGAGACGCAGCCCAGAAAACTCAGCTCTGACTCCGCCCTCATCACATGTCCATGTTTGGTCATGGACTGTCCACGTCCACATATGACGTCCAAGGTACCCTGGGTGTGTTGGTTGTTGACGCTCTGGGACGCCGTGTCAACTTCAGCCTGTTACATGCATTGTCTGTTTTCTAAATACACTTCTGTTTTCACAGGAAATGTACAGTTTGTATACAGTCTCTTTCAAAATAAAAGCACTACTTCGGTCCAGGAACATTTTCTTTATGTTTCTATCTAATCTCTTTGATCAAAGTGTTTAATGTTGTGAAATCTGATTGGCTCGCAGTGTTGCTCTCTGGGTAAAAACATCATCGCTGCCGGGGCAAGCTCAGCAGGCGATGGAAGGCCAGCGAGCTTGTAGAGCCAAAGGTTTAAACATTCATGGCCAGACGGAGTTCGGTTGGACAGACAGACCGTCCTGTGTCTCTCTATGTCTCAAGCGACAGAGTCAAAGTTTCCATGTGGCGTGTTGAGGAGTGAGGGATTGACGTGATATCAATACGGCACATGAATAAAAACATTTAAATATGGCACTTTATGAAAGAGTCCGCGTGTGACGCCGCCGGACAGAGTTAGCGTGTGACCCGTTTGCACCCCAGCTCGTCACATGTCGCCCCTTCATCACTGGACTTTATCATCTACATATAATGCACTAAGTTCCCTCCTGCATCTACTGCTGACACTCTTGGACGCCACAACCAACGCTGGGACGTCAACAAAAGGTTACATTTACAAAAGACATCGTGGTTTGGCTCAACATTCACACAGGAAGTGAACATCAGGATGCTGGTGTTTGTTGGACCCGCCCACCTCCCCTCCTGCCCGTCCTGTAGGGACTGTCCAGTTCCTGATTTTACATCGTGACCAGCAGCGTTTCGACGCGACGCCGTCCAACCGCGTATCACACAGCTGACTGACGGTGAATCATAACGCCCACAAAGGTTTGGCATCAGGTGTCTGATGACAGCATGGCGGTATTTGATGATGTCAGATTGAGAACCGGCTGAAGGAGCTGGACAGTCCCTACAGGGTGGGGGAGGGGAGGGGAAGTGGGCGGGTCCAACAAGTCCTGGACTTTCATCCAGCGTCCTGCTGTTCACTTCCTGTGTGAACGATGAGCTTTATTTTGAAAAGACCGACTGACTCTAATGAACAGGAAATGACCCGGCGCCTTGGAACATCGACAACAGACGGCAGAGGAAACCCAGCGTGTCAGATTTAAACGTGGAGGTCACTGATGACAAACCAGCGACATGTGGTGAGTTTAAACTTTGCATGTCAGCGGCGCTGTGGGGGGGGCGGAGTCAAAAACACGTCTAAAACCAGGGTTTCGGGGAAATCAGTGACACGTTGTAAAAAACATTCGGTGGCTAAAAGTTGTTGGAAACACAGAACAGAGGTCTGCGGCTCGGCGGCTATCTTTCCTCGCTGTCAGAAATGTTCAGATGTAACATGATGGTGGTTTGTAGAAACGTACCAACAGTTTCCTCAGGTGTGACGGATCAACACTGTGACATCACAGTAAACTGGGCTGGAGGGGGCGGGGTTAATGTTGTGGATTTATCTGGTTGGTTAACTCAGCAGTGGCAGGGGCTCATTCGGGGGTGATTTTTGAATCTGATCGTCTGTCAGTTGATTGGTGTTAAATGATTTTAAGAAAAGCACGTTATGGATCTACAATAATTTATGTCTGTCTACAGCTCAGCGGCGAGCGTTTACTCATCACCAGTGGCGGGCGTAGGGTCGGGGAATACCGGCCAGGAGAAGGGGCCATTCAAAGAGTTATAGTTGGGCGCTCTCAGTAAAGGCATGTCACACATGTCAGGGTGGAGCAGGAAGCCGGAGAAGGTGCTGCTGGCTTCATGACTGACGTACATGCCGTTAGTGACGTCGTCCTTCACCTGGACCCACACCCCGTCCCCGCGGGCCAGGTGGAGGACGACGGACTGCGAGGTCGTCCCAAACGGTTTTACGCACGTGTTGATGACGACCGCCCGATAGTTATGGAACAGGCCGACTTTGAGGACTCGCTGGTAGACGGAGACGTGGAAGCTGAAGACATAGGTGCCGTTGACGGGGGCGGTGTAGATGCCGGAGGCAGGGTCATAGCTCCCCTGGATGTTGTAATGGACGTGGGCGAAGATGACGGGGGCGAAGGGCGGGGGGAAACTGTCCATCAGCGCTGCAGCGAAGGCCGACTGGATGCCGGGCATACAGGGACCGGGACGACCCATCATCCCCATGGGCCCCATATCTCCCTTTATACCCTGTGTCCCTATTGGCCCCACAGGCCCCAACTGTCCCTGGTCCCCTTTGTCTCCCTTGTCCCCCCTCTGTCCCGGAGACCCGTCCTCTCCGTTTGTACAGTTACAGTCCCCCATGGGTCCTGGCTCTCCCTTCAAACCCTCAGATCCAGGCACACCAGGGCGACCCGTCTCACCCATGTCCCCCTTTGGTCCTTTGGGTCCCGGCAGTCCTGGTTCACCACGTGGTCCTCTGGCCCCCACAGGGCCGGGGACACCTGGCGGTCCTGGGGGACCCTCAAGGGACTCGCAGTCACCGGGACAGACGCCATCGTCTCCTTTAGGACCCTGGTCCCCCATGCGTCCCTCCAGACCTGGCTCCCCCTTCTCCCCTGAGGGACGACAGGCACCAGGTGAGACACAGGAAGTGACACATGGTGGACAACAACGAGGACAAAGCGCCGGACTCACCTTTAAAGCCTCGCTCTCCTTTGGATCCCACAAAGCCCTGCAGTCCTCTGTCCCCCTTCAGTCCCTCGTCTCCTTTCTGTCCTGAGAGTCGAGCAGAGACAGACGAGCATCAGAAGAAGGACAGGTGGAGACACCTCTGAGACATTAGAGCAAAGCATGATGGGAAAGTGTTTACCTTTGACTCCTGGTCTGCCCATGAAACCAGGAGGACCTTTGAACCCCATCAACCCTCTGGGTCCAGGACTACCAGGACGACCTGATGGGACACAGGGACAGAGGGACGTTAGTGTGGACTCATGTCTTCTAACTGATCCTGGATGGACTCCGCCCCCTCAGACTGATCCAGGTCATGTATCAGGCAACACAGTAATCAGATTATTCACCAGACACCTGAGACAACTGAGTAATCTGATTACTGTGATCAGATCAAAATGATGGCGACCGTCTAATTTAAATAATAATCACAGATTTGTTTAATTAATATTCATGTTTTTAGATTTGTGTTTTTATTATTTATCAAATAATAAATTATTAAAAAGTAAAAATTATTTTTTCAAAGAAATTATTGAAACGTAACATCAGTATTTATAATTTACTAAAATAATTATTCATATAATTAGATGAGTGTATTTATATAAATGTAACTGCAGTGTTTATTACTTATGAAATAATAAATGTTGAAAAAATAAATGAAATCAATATTAAATAATTTATATGAACCTTCCCTCAGTATTTATAATTGATTAAATAATAAATGAAATTAAGCATTAATTAATATTAAATAATTTATATAAATCTTCCCTCAGTATTTATAATTTATTAAATAATAAATTAAATTAAATTAAGCATTAATTAATATTAAATAATTTATATAAATCTTCCCTCAGTATTTATAATTTATTAAATAATAAATTAAATTAAATAAAGCGTTAATTAATATTAAATAATTTATATAAATCTTCCCTCAGTATTTATAATTTATTAAATAATAAATTAAATTAAATTAAGCATTAATTAATATTAAATCATTTATATAAATCTTCCCTCAGTATTTCTCGTTGTGGCTGACGTGTCTGCTTGACCTCACCTGGCGGTCCGCGGTCTCCTCGGTCCCCTTTGGGCCCCTGGCTGCTCTTACAGTGTGTACAGAGACAGTACCAGGGGACGTGGTCTGCGGGGACAGGCCCCGGGCCCTGCAACAGCATTTGGCAGTACGCGTCGACGGCGCCGTCCGGGGGCCCCGTCATGTTTTCTCGGTCGGGGTAATGCTCGGGGCCGTCCATGGGCGGGTAAGGAGGCATTGGAGGAAGGAAGCGAGGAGACTCGTCGTCGCCTGAGTAGAAGGGCTCGGGCATCGCCATGACGACGGGGACCGCCAACAACAGGAAGTGAAGAGGAAACTTCAACATGATCTGTGGAGAGATTGATCATTGGAAAACCTTCTGGGGAAAACCTGGTCTGATCAGGAGAGATGGCATTCATCCCACTTTGGATGGAGCTGCTCTCATATCTAGAAACCTGGACAAGTTTATTAGTGATCTAAAACCGTGACAACCCAGAGTTGAGACCAGGAATCAGAGTCGCAGTGTAAAACGCTTCTCTGAGCTTCTAGAGCAGTCACCCACCCATAGTGTCATACAAACGGTGTCTGTCCCCCGACCTCCTAAATTATTTAAATATAAAGTCAAACAAAGAGGAGTTGTACAGAACAACCTGATAAAAATTAAAACCTCTTCTGTGACAGAAAGACAAAACAGGAGAATTAAATGTGGACTGTTAAATGTCAGATCGTTATCTTCCAAAGCAGTGTTAGTAAACAAATTAATATCAGATAATCATATTGATTTACTCAGCCTCACCGAAACCTGGCTGTGTCATGATGAATATGTTAGTCTAAATGAATCCACTCCTCCCAGTCATAATAATACCCACATTCCTCAAGGCAGCAGCCGAGGAGGGGGAGTTGCAGCCATTTTTAACTCTAGTCTATTAATCAGCACTAAACCTAAACTAGATTATAAATCCTTTGAAAGCCTTGTCCTTAGTCTTTTACATCCGACCTGGAAAACATCGCAGCCTCTTCTATTTGTTATAGTGTACCGCGCTCCTGGCCCGTATTCAGAATTCTTATCTGAATTCTCAGAGTTTTTATCCAGTTTAGTCCTGAAATCAGATAAAGTTATTATTGTAGGCGATTTCAATATTCACGTAGACGCTGATAATGACTCCCTCGCTACTGCGTTTATCACATTATTAGACTCCATTGGCTTCACTCAAAGTGTACATAAGCCCACTCACCGTTTTAACCACACCCTCGATCTAGTTCTGGCGTATGGAATTGAGATTAATAACTTAATGGTCTTTCCAGAGAATCCCTCTATCAGACCATTACTTAATAACTTTTGATTTCTGTCTACTTGACTACGCGCCACGCAGTAACAGCTACTATACTAGGTGTTTATCAGATAGTGTGGTAGCAAAATTTAAGGAAGTGATTCCATCGGCGTTAAATTTAATACCCTCTGTAACTGAGGTGTCCCGTACTGACTTTAAAGTCTCCCAAATTGATCATCTCGTCGATAGCGCTGCAGGCTCACTGTGAACAACTCTCGACTCTGTAGCACCTCTTAAAAAGAAGTTCACAAAGCAAAGAAAGTTTGCTCCCTGGTATAACTCCCAAACCAGAAAATTAAAGCAAATGTCGCGAAAATTTGAAAGGAATTGGTGATTAACCAAATTGGAAGATTCTCATTTAATCTGGTTAGATAGCCTAAAAACATATAGGAGAGCCCTCCACAATGCCAGAGCAAACTATTACTCATCATTAATAGAAGAAAATAAGAACAACCCCAGGTTTCTTTTCAGCACTGTAGCCAGGCTGACAGAGAGTCACAGCTCTATTGAGCCTTGTATTCCTTTAGCCCTTAGCAGTAATGATTTTATGAGCTTTTTTAATGACAAAATTGTAACTATTAGAGACAAAATTCATGACCTCCTGCCCTCTAACAGCACTAATCTGCCTTCAAACACAGCTATAAGTGCTGATACATATCTAGATTGCTTCTCCCTGATTTCTATTCAACAATTGACCTCGATCATTTCTTCATCCAAGTCATCAACGTGTCTCTTGGACCCCATCCCAACTAGGCTACTTAAGGAAGTCTTACCTTTAGTTAACACTTGCATACTAGACATGATCAATATATCTTTATTAACAGGCTATGTACCACAGTCTTTTAAGGTAGCTGTAATTAAACCTCTGTTAAAAACGCCCACATTGGATCCAGAGGTGTTAGCCAATTACAGACCTATATCCAACCTTCCCTTTCTCTCAAAGATCCTTGAGAAAGTAGTCGCAGACCAGCTGTGTGACTTTCTCCATGATAACAATTTATTTGAGGAATTTCAGTCAGGATTTAGAGTGCATCATAGCACCAAGACAGCACTAGTTAAAATTACAAATGATCTTCTGATTGCTTCAGACAAAGGACTCGTCTCTGTACTTGTTTTACTAGATCTTAGTGCCGCATTTGACACAATTGACCATCAAATTCTGCTACAGAGACTGGAACATTCAATTGGCCTTAAAGGTTCTGCACTAAGCTGGTTTAAATCGTACTTATCCGATGGCTTTCAGTTTGTTCACGTTCATAATGAATCATCTTCACGTACTAAAGTTTGTTTTGGAGTACCTCAAGGTTCAGTGCTCGGACCAATTCTATTCACGCTATATATGCTTCCCTTAGGTAACATCATTAGAAATCACTCTATAAATTTCCATTGCTATGCGGATGATACACAGTTGTATTTATCGATAAAACCAGGAGAAACGGATCAATTAACTAAACTTCAGAAAAGCCTTAAAGATATAAAAACCTGGATGAGCACCAATTTCCTGATGTTAAATTCAGACAAAACTGAAGTTATTGTTCTTGGCCCCAAACAGCTCAGAAACTCTTTATCTGATGATATAGTTTCTCTGGATGGCATTGCTCTGGGCTCTAGCACCACGGTAAGAAACCTCGGCGTAATATTTGATCAAGATTTGTCTTTTAACTCCCATTTAAAACAAACGTCTCGGACTGCATTTTTTCATCTCCGTAATATTGCGAAAATTAGGCCTATCCTGTCACTAAAAGATGCTGAAAAATTGGTCCATGCGTTTGTTACCTCGAGGCTGGATTACTGTAATTCTCTATTATCAGGTAGCTCTAATAAGTGCCTGAAAACTCTCCAGCTAATCCAGAACGCGGCGGCACGTGTACTGACAGGAACTAAGAAACGAGATCATATTTCTCCTGTTTTAGCTTCTCTGCACTGGCTCCCTGTAAAATCCAGAATTGAATTTAAAATCCTTCTCTTAACTTACAAAGCTCTAAATGATCAGGCTCCATCATATCTCAGAGAGCTCATAGTGCCCTATTATCCCACCAGAACACTGCGCTCTGAGAATGCAGGGTTACTCGTGGTCCCTAAAGTCTCCAAAAGTAGAACAGGAGCCAGAGCCTTCAGCTATCAGGCTCCTCTTTTGTGGAATCAGCTTCCTGTTTCGGTCCGGGAGGCAGACACCGTCTCCACTTTCAAGACTAGACTTAAGACTTTCCTATTTGATAAAGCTTATAGTTAGGGCTGGCTCAGGCTTGTCTTGGACCAGCCCCTAGTTAGGCTGACATAGGCCTAGTCTGCCGGGGGACCTCCTATAATACACCGAGCCCCTTCTCTCCTTCTCTCTTTCTCTCTCCCTTGGTAGTATTCATGTCCTGTTAATGCATCTCTCTAACCCGGGCCTACAGCATGTCACTAACTCGGCTCTACAGCATGTCACTAACTCGGCTCTACTGCATGTCACCGACTCGGCTCCACTGCATGTCACTAACTCGGCTTGTTCTCCGGAGCCTTTGTGCTCCACTGTCTCTCAGGTTAACTCGTGTCACAGCTGTGCCTGGATGGTGTGTGGTGTTGTGCTGCTGCCGTGGTCCTGCCTGATGCCTCCCACTGCTGCTGTTACTATTAGTCATACCTGGACTATTATACACATATCATTATTGTCACATACATATATAATCATATTATTAATATAATATCTGTCTCTCTTTATGTCTCATTGTGTCATATGGATTACTGTTAATTCATTATATTGATCTGTTCTGTACAACATCTATTGCTCGTCTGTCCGTCCTGGAAGAGGGATCCCTCCTCAGCTGCTCTTCCTGAGGTTAAAGGGTTTTTTGGGGAGTTTTTCCTGATCAGCTGTGAGGGTCCAAAGGACAGAGGACAGAGGGACAGAGGGACAGAGGGACAGAGGGACAGAGGACAGAGGGACAGAGGGACAGAGGGACAGAGGACAGAGGGACAGAGGACAGAGGGACAGAGGGACAGAGGGATGTTGTATGCTGTAAAGCCCCCTGAGGCAAACTGTGATTCGTGATATTGGGCTTTATAAATAATCAAATCAAGTTTATTTATATAGCACATTTAAAAACAACTGCAGTTGACCAAAGTGCTGTACAGAGTAAAAGAGAGACACACAAATATACAGCAATATAAAATGTACACAAATATAAAACAAAATTAAAAACCCCTGAAAACAATTAAAAACATGAAAAGACTATGAAATACTAAAATACTAAAACCACTACAAACAACCAAAGGCCTTTGAAAACAAGTACGTTTTAAGATTTGTCTTAAGAGAGCATTTGATTCTGAGTGGAAGACTGTTCCAGAGGTTTGGAGCAGCGACTGTAAAGGCACGATCTCCCTTACCAACCAGCCTCGAACGTGGAACAGTTAAAAGATAATGTTCAGAGGATCTGAGAGGTCGGCAGCTAGAGTAGGGGCAGAGGAGTTCAGCAATATATTGGGGTGCCAGCCTGTGTATTGCTTTAAAAATAAAGTTGAATTGAATTGAAATTTGATGTTTTTCTCCTGGTTAGTGATCAATATTGATCAGACACATCAGATCATCATCATCATCATCATCATCATCATCATTTGAATATTTCTCAGAGTTTCATGATCAGAACGTTTTCTTTAAAGAATTTGTTATGATAAAACATAAAAACGTTCAGTCAACGTTTTTCAAACGTGAAATTTAAACTTTATTTAAACATCGTCTCAGCTGAACACGGAGGGACAGACAGAGACAGGACGAGCAACGATGAAGAAACGTATGTGAAACAACATGACTGATAACTAATGACCGATGGCTGATGATTGATTAAAACTCAGTTTTAAATGATGTGTTTTTTATTTCTGCTCCTCCTATTCTGAACTTTTACTGTTTTTAAAGGAATTTTTTTTCAAATTATAAATTATTTATTGATTAATTTTTACCTTGTATATATATGTTGTGTCCTCTTCTCTGTGTCCATTATTATATTCTATATTTTACTGCTGTGTGAATCGTCCTGTTGTATGAAACCTAACCTTGACTGATGTTACAGCTGATGTACCACCATGTGTCAGTGTCGTCTCAGATGGTTTCCTTTAACGTGACAAAATAAGAAGTGACACAGCCATCTGTAGAGTCACTCTGTGCTGCTTTCATAAATCTATCAAGCACATGTAAAAATTAAAGTGCTGGCACAGACCTGCAGGGTACACTCATGATTTAATCACTACAGTGAGGGACTTCGTCGTCCCATACTTCCTGTTGTTTCCTGTTCTCCTGTTTTAATCTACGTTTACTTAATCAGAGCAAACGCTCATCTCTGTTTCTAATAATTAATGAATATCAGTTTGTCCTGCCAACACAGATATTGATCGATTCTGATCATTTTTATTATTTTAAAGTCGATACAGAGGATGTGCCGATGCTATCGTGTGTGTGTGTGTGTGTGTGTGTCAGGTGTCAGAGAATCATCCAGGCTGATTTATTAAAAATAATAATAACAGAAGAATCCCTGCAGCTGTTAACTGAGGTCTGACCTGATTATTGATCTGTTCATTAATAATGTTTGTTCATTTATTGACCTTCGATCAGTTTAATAAAACATCCCCGAGGAAAGTAACACGTCTGTATCTGACACACATTCATAACACTATGGGTGTTTCAGGTCACTTATTTATTTATTATTATTATTATCATTATTGTTAATAATGGTAATAATAATAATAATAATAATAATAATAGCAATATTAATAATAATAATAATAATAATTGTCATTATCAGTGATAAAAGAATTTGTCTCATAAGAATAATTTTTTGTATCTCTGATAGATTTTGTGCCGTTTGTCTTCTTTTTAAAAATACTTTTGTCCTTTATTTGAACATGATATAAAATATATAAAATACTGATCATATATAATATAATAACAGTATATTAATAATATGACATATTTTGGTCTGATCAGCTGTTACAGATCATTTTAATAAATGTGTCAGTGAGTCTTTTTACATGTTGTAATTTTATAAATCTGAATAAAATGTCTTTGTGTTTTTCAGTAAATAAATATTAAAGATGATGACGTGGCGTCTGACTCACCGTCTGAAGCGTCTGAAGTCACCTGCAGCTCATCTCACCTGTCTCACTCACAGCTGCTAATAAAACACCTGGACTCCGCCCACTCTCTGACGCTCAACACAGGTGTGTGTGTGTGTGTGTGTGTGTGTGTGTGTGTGTGTGTGTGTGTGTGTGTGTGTGTGTGTGTCTTTGTTGTGTTTTTGTATTTGCTGTTAAATGTGTGACCTCGTTATCATAATACACACAGGTGTCACATCACAGTGTGAAAACGCACACACACACACACACGCACACACACACACACACACACACACATTCATCATGCGTCATCATCAGATATCACAAAAGGAAGACACACAAAAACATAACAGCACACTTCCTGTACGAGGATCAAATACAGACTCTATCCACCTTAATCTCCCATGATGCCTTTGGTGAATTATACGTTAACTCCCAGCGTTGAACTGAAACCAGTGATTTCCAGTGGTCACAGTTTGTTTACATTTTGTTTACGGTTTGTTTACATTTTGTTTACAGCTCTCTATTCTTCTTTCCAAGAGGTAAACAAAAGGTGGAACACACCACCTGTTATAGCTCAAACAGGATCATGTGATCATACCTCTGCCATCTCTGACAGCCATCTCAAAGCAACCCAGCACGCTAACAGTTAGCACGCTAACAGTTAGCATGCTAGCAATTAGATGGCCTTCCTCCGTTAAAGTATAGTTAACTTGAACATGTCCCGAGCTAACACATCATTCAGTATTAACTGTAACTCCATGTAAAGTGAATCAATGGGATGTTTCCCAGCTAATCCTCCGCTCGTCTGCGTTAACCACGCAGTTTACACAATTTTATAACTTGTGATTTATCAAAAACTGTCTGAGGGACTAACCTCAGACAGTCTATGGGACTAACTTCAGACAGTCTGTGGGACTAACTTCAGACAGTCTGTGGGACTAACCTCAGACAGTCTGTGGGACTAACCTTAGACAGTCTGTGGGACTAACTTCAGACAGTCTATGGGACTAACCTCAGACAGTCTGTGGGACTAACCTCAGACAGTCTGTGGGACTCACTTCAGACAGTCTGTGGGACTAACCTCAGACAGTCTGTGGGACTAACTTCAGACAGTCTGTGGGACTAACTTCAGACAGTCTGTGGGACTAACCTCAGACAGTCTGTGGGACTAACTTCAGACAGTCTATGGGACTAACCTCAGACAGTCTGTGGGACTAACCTCAGACAGTCTGTGGGACTAACCTCAGACAGTCTGTGGGACTAACCTCAGACAGTCTATGGGACTAACCTCAGACAGTCTATGGGACTAACCTCAGACAGTCTATGGGACTAACTTCAGACAGTCTATGGGACTAACTTCAGACAGTCTGTGGGACTAACTTCAGACAGTCTATGGGACTAACTTCAGACAGTCTGTGGGACTAACTTCAGACAGTCTATGGGACTAACCTCAGACAGTCTATGGGACTAACTTCAGACAGTCTATGGGACTAACTTCAGACAGTCTGTGGGACTAACCTCAGACAGTCTGTGGGACTAACTTCAGACTGGTTGTAATAAAGTCATCAGAAACAGCTGTGTGTGACCTCCCACAGGTGAACAGGTGAACAGGTGACAGACTCCATGGTCACAAAACGTGACTGCAGCTTCAATAAACACACTGTGTGTCATCACATCATGGACAGGTCAACAGGGAAAAGGTCCAATACTAACAGGCTGACAGGAGACATGTCTCCACCTGTCAGAGACGAGTCGCACATACTCCGGCCTCCTGAGCTTGTATACTGGGACAAGGACAGTAGTCCAGTTAAATGTCCTCATCCAGCTGGAACATGGAGACGGACTGAGTGACGGAGCAGCAGAACTCTCAGACTCTGTCCATTAAACAGCTTCATGAGTCTGTGATGAGACGCAGCAGAGGACAGAGGACAGAGGATAGAGGACAGAGGACAGAGGACTGAGGGACAGAGGACAGAGGACTGAGGGGCAGATGACAGAGGACTGAGGATAGAGGATAGAGGACAGAGGACAGAGGATAGAGGACAGACGACAGAGGACTGAGGATAGAAGATAGAGGACAGAGGATAGAGGACAGAGGACTGAGGACAGAGGATAGAGGACAGATGACAGAGGACTGAGGATAGAGGACAGAGGACAGAGGATAGAGGACAGACGACAGAGGACTGAGGATAGAGGACAGAGGACAGAGTAGGTCCAGCTCAGACTCTCATGTGAAAGTGGTTTTGGTTCCCACTGGGAGCTCTTTGATGTGTCAGGTGACCTGGTTAGGACTTCAGAGGCCGGGCTGATAATGCACAGGTGTAACTGTGATACCTGTGTGTGTGTGTGTGTGTGTGTGTGTGTGTGTGTGTGTGTGTGTGAGGAAACACCTGGGCTGATTGAAGCCTGTCACCAGATACTGCACACACCTGCACTCTATAGGCGTCACGTCATCGGGCCTGGGAACCAGGGTGGACGACTCATGTAGGTCAGCTGTGTAGGGCACCTGAGCCAGGTGACACACCCACACCATGGCTGCCACGTTCACTTCCTGTTAAACACTTCCTGTTCCTGACACATGTCACCATCATCGCCATCATCATCATCATCACTGAGACGTCCTCGTCTTCATCACCTGTTCATTCAGCAGCATGTGAACACGTCTCACATCATGCTGACACTGACAGGAAGTAGGAAACAAACACAGACGTTACAGACGTGTCGGCCATTTTCTTTTCTCTCTCAAAGTAACAGATTACATATTTTAAAATGTAACTAAGTAATGGATTACTTTACTCGTGGAACTTTATAACAGTGATGTCACATCAGTCAGAGTGATGTCATCGACTCTGAGTTTAACATGAACACACACATGGGTACACGCTGTGTGTGTTAGAGCCTGTCCCGCCCCTTTACCTGTCACCATGAGCCCGTTTACACCTGACGTTTGAACTAGAGTTGTTTGAACAACCTAAACCTGTCAGTTCAGTTCAAGTCAACTTTATTTATAAAGCCCAAAATCACAAATCACAATTTGCCTCAGGGGGCTTTACAGCATACAACATCCCTCTGTCCTCTGTCCTCTGTCCTTTGGACCCTCACAGCTGATCAGGAAAAACTCCCCAAAAACCCTTTAACCTCAGGAAGAGCAACTGAAGGAGGGATCCCTCTTCCAGGACGGACAGATGAGCAATAGATGTTGTACAGAACAGATCAATATAATGAATTAACAGTAATCCATATGACACAATGAGACATAAAAAGAGACAGATATTATATTAATAATATGATTATATATGTATGTGACAATAATGATATGTGTATAATAGTCCAGGTATGACTAATAGTAACAGCAGCAGTGGGAGGCATCAGGCAGGACCACAGCAGCAGCACAACACCACACACCATCCAGGCACAGCTGTGACACGAGTTAACCTGAGAGACAGTGGAGCACTATGAGCTCTCTGAGATATGATGGAGCCTGATCATTTAGAGCTTTGTAAGTTAAGAGAAGGATTTTAAATTCAATTCTGGATTTTACTAGGGAGCCAGTGCAGAGAAGCTAAAACAGGAGAAATATGATCTCGTCTCTTAGTTCCTGTCAGTACACGTGCCGCCGCGTTCTGGATTAGCTGGAGAGTTTTCAGGCACTTATTAGAGCTACCTGATAATAGAGAATTACAGTAATCCAGCCTCGAGGTAACAAACGCATGGACCAATTTTTCAGCATCTTTTAGTGACAGGATAGGCCTAATTTTCACAATATTACGCAGATGATAAAATGCAGTCCGAGACGTTTGTTTTAAATGGGAGTTAAAAGACAAATCTTGATCAAATAATACTCCGAGGTTTCTTACGGTGGTGCTAGAGCCCAGAGCAATGCCATCCAGAGAAACTATATCATCAGATAAAGAGTTTCTGAGCTGTTTGGGGCCAAGAACAATAACTTCAGTTTGTCTGAATTTAACATCAGGAAATTGGTGCTCATCCAGGTTTTTATATCTTTAAGGCATTTCTGAAGTTTAGTTAATTGATCCGTTTCTTCTGGCTTTATCGATAAATACAACTGTGTATCATCCGCATAGCAATGGAAATTTATAGAGTGATTTCTGATGATGTTACCTAAGGGAAGCATATATAGAGTGAATAGAATTGGTCCGAGCACTGAACCTTGAGGTACTCCAAAACAAACTTTAGTACGTGAAGATGATTCATTATGAACGTGAACAAACTGAAAGCGATCGGATAAGTACGATTTAAACCAGCTTAGTGCAGAACCTTTAAGGCCAATTGAATGTTCCAGTCTCTGTAGCAGAATTTGATGGTCAATTGTGTCAAATGCGGCACTAAGATCTAGTAAGACAAGTACAGAGTCTTTGGGAGACCTTGGTCTGAAGCAATCAGAAGATCATTTGTAATTTTAACTAGTGCTGTCTCGGTGCTATGATGCACTCTAAATCCTGACTGAAATTCCTCAAATAAATTATTATCATGGAGAAAGTCACACAGCTGGTCTGCGACTACTTTCTCAAGGATCTTTGAGAGAAAGGGAAGGTTGGATATAGGTCTGTAATTGGCTAACACCTCTGGATCCAATGTGGGCGTTTTTAACAGAGGTTTAATTACAGCTACCTTAAAAGACTGTGGTACATAGCCCGTTAATAAAGATATATTGATCATGTCTAGTATACAAGTGTTAACTAAAGGTAAGACTTCCTTAAGTAGCCTAGTTGGGATGGGGTCCAATAGACACGTTGATGAGATATGTATCAGCACTTATAGCTGTGTTTGAAGGCAGATTAGTGCTGTTAGAGGGCAGGAGGTCATGAATTTAGCCTCTAATAGTCCTGATGAGGCAGCTGTCTGTCCTGATGAGACAACTGTCTGTCCTGATGAGACAACTGTCTGTCCTGATGAGGCAGCTTTCTGTCCTGATGAGACAGCTGTCTGTCCTGATGAGGCAGCTGCATCGCAGGCTACGTATGTGGCTCTTCTTGTCGTGAGCGAGCTGCTGGACGCTCTCTTGGACTGACAGGACACTGTGGGGACACCACGACACAGGGAACAGTGACGATGGTCAAACATCACATTCTGACAAAGTCGGCCGTTTATTAAACGTTTTTTCGGTCATGATGAAGTTTTTATTTACACGCAGACACTCAAACTCCGCCCCCTTTCCATGATTGGCTGTTCCAAATGAGCTGAGTTTGAAAGACTAACACCAGTTGAGGTGTATTTCGCCGGACTGATGCGCAGCAGGTCAAGTGTGATGCGTGCGAGGGGACGGACACACGTGCACGACATGTGTTCATTCACTCAGTGCCACAACACGCTGACATCACACTGTGATGTCACACCACAGGTCACACTGTGATGTCACAGGTTACATCATCAACACATTAAAAACAATAACACAAACACAGGTGTGTATGAGGAGCCCGACTCGTCTGAGCCCGAGGACAGTGGTGGGAAATTACGACCTTACCCGCCCCAGGGGGCGGGGCCATGATCTAAGCTCTAGTGTGTGTGTGTGTGTGTGTGTGTGTGTGTGTGTGTGTTTCATAACGTCTATCTGACGTGTCGAGTTCTTTACAGTGTTTTATTAAAGATGGACGTGGACACATGTCCAACAGGACAGACGTGTTGACGTGTCCCTGCTGCTGCTGTCCTCCTGTTTGTGTCCTCCTGTTTGTGTCCTCCTGTTTGTGTCCTCCTGTTTGTGTCCTCGTCCGTCAGGAACTGGAGCTGAAACTGGATCCAGTAACAGAAACCACAGAGGACGCCTCCACCCTGATCCTGACCCCGTTTGTCCTCATTCACACTTCACTTTCTCCCACCAGTCCGTCTGTCCTCTGTCCGTCTGTCCTCAGCCTGTCTGTCTGTCCTCAGTCTGTCTGTCCTCTGTCTGTCTGTCTTCATCGACTGACGTCTTCACGGTGGACGTATTAATGTGGTGTCTCTGACCACAGGGTCAAAGGTCACAGAACATTTGACACATGTCAAACTGACATGGACAGTTGGACACTTTGGGACACTCTGACGTGTTGTCCCCACGTGAGGACATCTTTAAAACCACTTCCTGTCCACAGAGCAGACACACGAATTTAAAATCCTCAGCGAACAAAGTCTCAGGAGGAAACTTATGTTTATGACTGATTATTATGGGCTATTGACATCATGTGAGGCTCCTCCCAGAAATGATGTCACAGCACGTAAAAACACCAGGAAGTGTTTCCTCAGAGTCAAGTAAGGATCCTCAAAAGGCTGGATTTGAAGGATGCTTCGTCATCGACCCTCTGAAGGACTGTTCCAGAGTCAAGGACCCTTCCTTGAATCTGAGGAAACACCTCCGGTGTCAAGGTCAATTCCTTGACTCTGAGGAAACACCTTCAGAGTCAATGACCCTGCCTTGTCTCTGAGGAAACACCTCCAGAATCAAGGACCCTTCCTTGTCTCTCAGGAAACACCTTCAGAGTCAATGACCCTGCCTTGTCTCTGAGGAAACACCTCCAGTGTCAAGGACCCTTCCTTGACTCTGAGGAAACACCTCCGGTGTCAAGGACCCTTCCTTGACTCTGAGGAAACACCTCAAGTGTCAAGGACCCTTCCTTGACTCTGAGGAAACACCTCCGGTGTCAAGGACCCTTCCTTGACTCTGGAGGGTCCTTGACTCTGAGGAAACACCTCCAGAGTCAAGGACCCTTCCTTGTCTATGAGGAAACACCTCCAGAGTCAAGGACCCTTCCTTGACTCTGAGGAAACACCTCCAGAGTCAAGGACCCTTCCTTGACTCTGAGGAAACACCTCCGGTGTCAAGGACCCTTCCTTGACTCTGGAGGGTCCTTGACTCTGAGGAAACACCTCCAGAGTCAAGGACCCTTCCTTGTCTATGAGGAAACACCTCCGGTGTCAAGGACCCTTCCTTGACTCTGAAGAAACACCTCCGGTGTCAAGGACCCTTCCTTGTCTATGAGGAAACACCTCCAGAGTCAAGGACCCTTCCTTGTCTATGAGGAAACACCTCCGGTGTCAAGGACCCTTCCTTGACTCTGAGGAAACACCTCCAGAGTCAAGGACCCTTCCTTGTCTATGAGGAAACACCTCCAGAGTCAAGGACCCTTCCTTGTCTATGAGGAAACACCTCCAGTGTCAAGGACCCTTCCTTGTCTCTGAGGAAACACCTCCAGAGTCAAGGACCCTTCCTTGTCTCTGAGGAAACACCTCCAGAGTCAAGGACCCTTCCTTGTCTCTGAGGAAACACCTCCTGTGTCAAGGACCCTTCCTTGAATCTGAGGAAACACCTCCAGTGTCAAGGACCCTTCCTTGACTCTGGAGGGTCCTTGACTCTGAGGAAACACCTCCAGGGTCAAGGACCCTTTCTTGACTCTGAGGAAACACCTCCGGTGTCAAGGACCCTTCCTTGACTCTGAGGAAACACCTCCAGAGTCAAGGACCCTTTCTTGACTCTGAGGAAACACCTCCGGTGTCAAGGACCCTTCCTTGACTCTGAAGAAACACCTCCAGAGTCAAGGACCCTTCCTTGTCTCTGAAGAAACACCTCCAGAGTCAAGGACCCTTTCTTGACTCTGAGGAAACACCTCCGGTGTCAAGGACCCTTCCTTGACTCTGAGGAAACACCTCCAGTGTCAAGGACCCTTCCTTGACTCTGAGGAAACACCTCCTGTGTCAAGGACCCTTCCTTGACTCTGAGGAAACACCTCCAGTGTCAAGGACCCTTCCTTGACTCTGGAGGGTCCTTGACTCTGAGGAAACACCTCCTGTGTCAAGGACCCTTCCTTGTCTCTGAGGAAACACCTCCTGTGTCAAGGACCCCTCCTAGACTCTGAGGAAACACCTCCTGTGTCAAGGACCCTTCCTTGTCTCTGAGGAAACATCTCCAGTGTCAAGGACCCTTCCTTGACTCTGGAGGGTCCTTGTCTCTGAGGAAACACCTCCTGTGTCAAGGACCCTTCCTTGACTCTGAGGAAACACCTCCAGTGTCAAGGACCCTTCCTTGTCTCTGAGGAAACACCTCCAGAATCAAGGATCCTTCCTTGACTCTGAGGAAACACCTCCAGAGTCAAGGACCCTTCCTTGACTCTGAGGGTCCTTGACTCTGAGGAAACACCTCCAGAGTCAAGGACCATTCCTTGTCTCTGAGGAAACACCTCCAGAGTCAAGAACCCTTCCTTGACTCTGAAGAAACACCTCCGGTGTCAAGGACCCTTCCTTGACTCTGAAAAAACATCTCCAGTGTCAAGGGCCCTTCCTTGACTCTGAGGAAACACCTCCTGTGTCAAGGACCCTTCCTTGTCTCTGAGGGTCCTTGACTCTGAGGAAACACCTCCAGAGTCAAGGACCCTTCCTTGACTCTGAGGAAACACCTCCAGTGTCAAGGACCCTTCCTTGACTGTGGAGGGTCCTTGACTCTGAGGAAACACCTCCAGAGTCAAGAACCCTTCCTTGACTCTGAGGAAACACCTCCAGAGTCATGGACCCTTCCTTGTCTCTGAGGAAACACCTCCAGAGTCAAGGACCTTTCCTTGTCTCTGAGGAAACACCTCCAGAATCAAGGACCCTTCCTTGACTCTGGAGGGTCCTTGTCTCTGAGGAAACACCTCCTGTGTCAAGGACCCTTCCTTGTCTCTGAGGAAACATCTCCAGAGTCAAGGACCCTTCCTTGACTCTGAGGAAACACCTCCGGTGTCAAGGACCCTTCCTTGTCACTGAGGAAACACCTCCAGAGTCAAGGACCCTTCATTGACTCTGAGCAAACACCTCCAGTGTCAAGGACCCTTCCTTGACTCTGAGGAAACACCTCCAGTGTCAAGGATCCTTCCTTGACTCTGGAGGGCCCTTGACTCTGAGGAAACACCTCCTGTGTCAAGGACCCTTCCTTGTCTCTGAGGAAACACCTCCAGAGTCAAGGACCCTTCCTTGACTCTGAGGAAACACCTCCAGAGTCATGGACCCTTCCTTGTCTCTGAGGAAACACCTCCAGAGTCAAGGACCTTTCCTTGTCTCTGAGGAAACACCTCCAGAATCAAGGACCCTTCCTTGACTCTGGAGGGTCCTTGTCTCTGAGGAAACACCTCCTGTGTCAAGGACCCTTCCTTGTCTCTGAGGAAACATCTCCAGAGTCAAGGACCCTTCCTTGACTCTGAGGAAACACCTCCGGTGTCAAGGACCCTTCCTTGTCACTGAGGAAACACCTCCAGAGTCAAGGACCCTTCATTGACTCTGAGCAAACACCTCCAGTGTCAAGGACCCTTCCTTGACTCTGAGGAAACACCTCCAGTGTCAAGGATCCTTCCTTGACTCTGGAGGGCCCTTGACTCTGAGGAAACACCTCCTGTGTCAAGGACCCTTCCTTGTCTCTGAGGAAACACCTCCAGAGTCAAGGACCCTTCCTTGTCTCTGAGGAAACACCTCCAGAGTCAAGGACCCTTCCTTGACTCTGAGGAAACACCTCCAGTGTCAAGGACCCTTCCTTGACTCTGGAGGGCCCTTGACTCTGAGGAAACACCTCCTGTGTCAAGGACCCTTCCTTGTCTCTGAGGAAACACCTCCAGAGTCAAGGACCCTTCCTTGACTCTGAGGAAACACCTCCTGTGTCAAGGACCCTTCCTTGATTCTGAGGAAACACCTCCAGTGTCAAGGACCCTTCCTTGACTCTGAGGAAACACCTCCAGTGTCAAGGACCCTTCCTTGACTCTGGAGGGTCCTTGTCTCTGAGGAAACACCTCCTGTGTCAAGGACCCTTCCTAGACTCTGAGGAAACACTTCCTGTGTCAAGGACCCTTCCTTGACTCTGAGGAAACACCTCCAGAGTCAAGGACCCTTCCTTGACTCTGAGGAAACACCTCCAGAGTCAAGGACCCTTCCTAGACTCTGAGGAAACACCTCCTGTGTCAAGGACCCTTCCTTGACTCTGGAGGGCCCTTGACTCTGAGGAAACACCTCCTGTGTCAAGGACCCTTCCTTGTCTCTGAGGAAACACCTCCAGAGTCAAGGACCCTTCCTTGACTCTGAGGAAACACCTCCTGTGTCAAGGACCCTTCCTTGATTCTGAGGAAACACCTCCAGAGTCAAGGACCCTTCCTTGTCTCTGAGGAAACATCTCCAGAGTCAAGGACCCTTCCTTGACTCTGAGGAAACACCTCCGGTGTCAAGGACCCTTCCTTGTCACTGACGAAACACCTCCAGAGTCAAGGACCCTTCATTGACTCTGAGCAAACACCTCCAGTGTCAAGGATCCTTCCTTGACTCTGGAGGGCCCTTGACTCTGAGGAAACACCTCCTGTGTCAAGGACCCTTCCTTGTCTCTGAGGAAACACCTCCAGAGTCAAGGACCCTTCCTTGTCTCTGAGGAAACACCTCCAGAGTCAAGGACCCTTCCTTGACTCTGAGGAAACACCTCCAGTGTCAAGGACCCTTCCTTGACTCTGGAGGGCCCTTGACTCTGAGGAAACACCTCCTGTGTCAAGGACCCTTCCTTGTCTCTGAGGAAACACCTCCAGAGTCAAGGACCCTTCCTTGACTCTGAGGAAACACCTCCAGAGTCAAGGACCCTTCCTTGATTCTGAGGAAACACCTCCAGTGTCAAGAACCCTTCCTTGACTCTGAGGAAACACCTCCAGTGTCAAGGACCCTTCCTTGACTCTGGAGGGTCCTTGTCTCTGAGGAAACACCTCCTGTGTCAAGGACCCTTCCTAGACTCTGAGGAAACACCTCCTGTGTCAAGGACCCTTCCTTGACTCTGAGGAAACACCTCCAGAGTCAAGGACCCTTCCTTGACTCTGAGGAAACACCTCCAGAGTCAAGGACCCTTCCTAGACTGTGAGGAAACACCTCCTGTGTCAAGGACCCTTCCTTGACTCTGAGGAAACACCTCCTGTGTCAAGGACCCTTCCTTGACTCTGAGGAAACACCTCAGAGTCAAGGACCCTTCCTTGACTCTGAGGAAACACCTCCGGTGTCAAGGACCCTTCCTTGACTCTGGAGGGTCCTTGACTCTGAGGAAACACCTCCAGAGTCAAGGACCCTTTCTTGACTCTGAGGAAACACCTCCGGTGTCAAGGACCCTTCCTTGACTCTGAGGAAACACCTCCAGAGTCAAGGACCCTTTCTTGACTCTGAGGAAACACCTCCGGTGTCAAGGACCCTTCCTTGACTCTGAGGAAACACCTCCAGAGTCAAGGACCCTTCCTTGTCTCTGAAGAAACACCTCCAGAGTCAAGGACCCTTTCTTGACTCTGAGGAAACACCTCCGGTGTCAAGGACCCTTCCTTGACTCTGAGGAAACATCTCCAGAGTCAAGGACCCTTCCTTGACTCTGAGGAAACACCTCCGGTGTCTCTGCTGCAGTTCAATAACGAGTCGCTGTAATGTCGCCCTTTGACCAGCAGAGGTCAGTAAACGCCTCCCTCATGTCCCCCCTGTACTGTCCGTGCTCCGCCGCTGGGGGGCGCCACCTCCCCCGCTCCTCCCCGGGGTCTGATGGCAGGATGGCGGAGGCAGGGGGACCGGAGTCTGTCGCGGCCCGGTGCCCGGACGAGTCGTCGGACAGCGAGCCGGAGCAGGAGCCCGGAACCCCGCAGAAACTCATCCGAAAAGTGTCCACTTCCGGCCAGATCCGCAGCAAGGTACGGGGGGGGTTAAAGCACCGGCGGTGCTTACCGGACATTATCCCCGGTCAGTGTGTTTTCATTCAGCGGGGGGAGGGCCACAGTCTGCCCCGAGGAGCACCGCTGTCCTCCAGGACAGAGCGGCACACGGAGCTCCATCATAAAATCTGACATTTAACATGTCCGACCACCGGAGACTTTTTCTAGAGGACATGTAGCCTCGGTCTGAAGCTTCTCTGGACAAGCAGAGGCTGCTCTTTCATCCGGCACACACCACACACACCAAACTCCACTTGTCTTTATCACATTTTATCTTTTATACCCGGGTTGATGCTCTCCTCTCCCGGCCCCGTCCTCCACTCCTCACCGTGCTCGGCTCAGTGACCGTTTAGAAAAACGGGACTTTCACCGTTAACGGCGCTATTTGGTGGGTGGTGGATGAAGCCGGTTTGAAGAGTCCATGTAACTGAACCTTCACGGGTGTTGATCCTAGTTTTTACCGGGCGCACCGGGTGTGAGGAGCGGCGTCTCTCTAAAACCAGACGGATTTTAAGTGGAGTTTGGTCCAGTGCTTGGTGCTGGGAGAGAAAACGGTACATATGGGGCGTTCAGGGCCACAGCTGCTACGCTTTAACTCCCGGTAAATAACATAACGATAAATTATTAAACGATAAACAGCTGATTTTAGTTTTTGTCCAGATCGAAATATAAAGAAAATGTTTAATTTAATGTTAGAAACCCTGTTTTTTTTTTTTTTTTTAATGAACATCTCATTAGCCGTGGTGTGTAGCTCGTCGCTAAGCTAATAAACAGAACCAGGATCCAGCCCGGGGTCTTAAAATGTCCCCTGGGGCCAAATGTGTCCCGGACACGGTTTAAACGCATCAAACCGACCCGGTGTGAGGACACGCTTTGTATACTGGCTCCGGTTTACCGACACAAACCGGTAATTTAACGCAAAGCTAACCCGGCTAACTCCGGCTAGCTGGAGGGTCCCAGGCCCGATGAAAAGCCCTGCCGTTTCCTACTGATAACCACCCGACAGAGGTGGGCTTTACCCCGCGGTGACGGCGGACTACAGGTCGGTGTTAGAATGATGAGAGATAACGGTCCTCAGGTTCGTCATGTCCGGTAATAACGGACATTTCTAACGGTAAACTCAGCCGTTAACTCCGTTACAGTCTGCACGGTTCAACCGTTAGAAGATAACGGTAACTTTACATTAATTAAAATAAAGGATGAAATATAGTAAAACAGTTAACCATCGTGAGAGAAGGGTTGTTTTAAATTAATTAAATAATAAGTTAAAGCTTAATATAAAATAAAGTGTCAAATAAAGTGAATCAAGGTGTTAATTTATGACGGTTTAATACTAATTTTATCTTTATTATTATTATCATTATTATTGTTATTAATAAACTCCATGCTGCCTTCAGGGACACGTCCAAAGCTCAGGAAATGGCTGTGTCGCTGCTTTGAAGTGTTTTAGTTTGGTGGTAGAGATGTTCATTGTCCAATGTGAGATCAAGTTAAAAAGAGCTTTCTAAATCTGTCTTTGTCTCTCTGTGTCTCTCCGAGTCTGTCCGTGTCTCTCCGAGTTTGTCTGTGTCTCTCTGTGTCTCTCTTTGTCTCTCCGTGTCTCTCCAAGTCTCTCCGTGTCTCTCTGTGTCTCTCCGAGTCTGTCCGTGTCTCTCCGAGTCTCTCAATGTCTCTCTGTGTCTCTCTGTGTCTCTCTTTGTCTCTCTTTGTCTCTCTGTGTCTCTCCGAGTCTCTCCGTGTCTCTCCGAGTCTCTCTGTGTCTCTCTTTGTCTCTGCAAGTCTCTCCGTGTCTCTCAGAGTCTCTCCGTGTCTCTCTGTGTCTCTCCGTGTCTCTCTTTGTCTCTCCGAGTCTCTCCGTGTCTCTCTGTGTCTCTCTTTGTCTCTCTGTGTCTCTCCGAGTCTCTCCGTGTCTCTCCGAGTCTCTCTGTGTCTCTCTGTGTCTCTCTTTGTCTCTGCGAGTCTCTCCGTGTCTCTCAGAGTCTCTCCGTGTCTCTCCGTGTCTCTCTTTGTCTCTCCGTGTCTCTCCAAGACTCTCCGTGTCTCTCCGTGTCTCTCTTTGTCTCTCTGTGTCTCTCTTTGTCTCTCTGTGTCTCTCAGTGCCTCTCCGTGTCTCTCAGTGTCTCTCCGTGTCTCTCCGTGTCTCTCTGTGTCTCTCTTTGTCTCTCTGTGTCTCTCAGTGCCTCTCCGTGTCTCTCAGTGTCTCTCCGTGTCTCTCTGTGTCTCTCTTTGTCTCTCTGTGTCTCTCAGTGCCTCTCCGTGTCTCTCAGTGTCTCTCCGAGTCTCTCAGTGTCTCTGTCAGTAGTTGAGTCAGGCTAGAGACTCAGAGGAAGCTAACATGTCTGAGGGTTCCTGAAGGCATCAGTTACAGTCACAGGAAGTGAGCCTCTATTTTTTTCTCCAACATTTTATTGAAAACACAGTAAAGTACAGAAACAGTGACCGTATACCAGAGTTGCCAGGGGACATGTCCATATGTCCTTACATTACACAGGAACATCTGGAGCAGAGCATGTGCTGAAGGTCTTGACAGCTGTTTGTTGTCAGAGCGATCAATAAGCTGTATGAACTGTTCAACATCTTTGAGAAAATGAATAAAATTAGGTTTTTTGCTGCTGAATTTACATTTGTGAATAAAAAAAATAGCCAAAATTATTAACAGGTTTATAAGAAAAAAAAACCTTCTCCTCTTTCTTAGAGCACTTGTAAAAGAAAAGTCTTTGGAAACATGGTCCATAATGAATCTGCTGAAAACAGATGTAACACAGTCTCTGGGTGGTCCTCACAGAAAGAACAGTCTGTATTTATGTCCCTTTGAGTTTTGCCATGTCGTGGTTTGCAGGGTAGTATTTATGAATGATTCTGAAGGAAACTTCCTTCACCTTATTGGTGATGAGATACTTGTGAGGAATCATCCAGACCTTGTCCCAATCAGTGTCATTCACAAAACGATTCCAATGTGAAATAACATGTGAGACAGAAACAACATCTTTCTGGAATAAAGCACGTATATGTCTGTTGTTATTACCAGAAAAGGTCGAAAAACAGATTTTTCCTATCTGAGAATCAACTGGATTAGGTACAGAGACTGAGGGGAGGGGACTGGGAAGATTTCTAAAAAGCATGAGGATACCTGAGGGGATAGGGTCAGACACTACGGCACATTCAACCAGGATAATCATATTTAGACAAAGGAAGTGAGCTTCTATTTAAGGCTCTGATGTTTGGGGTGATGTCACGAGTAAAGCAGAGGACTCTGGGAAATCATGAGGTGTTTGAGTCCTCCAGGAAAAAACAGTCACATGGTGTGTTCAAAGGTCAGCTGCAGCGTCAGAGTTCTTGACGTCATCAATAACTGGAAGACACAGAGGGCTGTGATGTCATGTGATGTCACACTGAGGAGTCTCCATCCTGGTGTGATGATCCCTAAACAGACTGATCATCTGATTATTGATCATCTGACTATTGATCATCTGATTATTGATCATTGATTATTGATCCCTGGTGTTTCAGACGGTGTTGAAGGAGGGCACTCTGATGAAACAGACCAACTCGTTCCAGCGGTGGAAGAGACGATACTTCAAACTCAGAGGGCGGACGCTTTACTACGCTCAGACCGCCAAGGTGAGTCACCTAGCAGCTCTGCTGTGACATCACTCGGTGGGCGTGGTCCATTCTGTGTGACATCACGGTGTTTTCTGTCTCCAGTCGATCATCTTTGATGAGGTGGACCTGACGGACGCCAGCGTGGCCGAGTCCAGCACCAAGAACGTCAACAACAGCTTCACCGTGAGTCTTTAACCACCTTCCTCCTCCTCCTCCTCACTCAGCCAACACACTCACAGTCCCAAACACGTCTTCATCCACCACAAGAAGTAGTTCCCACAGACTCCTGATGGTCAGCGAGCAGCTGGTCGATGATGTCACTGATCAGGCGTCAGGTCTGAACCAATGAGCTCGTTGTTGTTTGTTTGTTGATGAACAGGTTTACTCTGAGTGACCACAAACTACAGATTAATGAGTGAATCATGTCACTGCGTCAGGAAGAGCTTCATGTGTTTGACTGTCAGGTGATACGTTAGTGTTGTTGTTGTTTATTTGTTTATTTATTATTCAGCCCCCACGTCGGCTGTGACCAGAGGCATCATTATTTCAGGCTGTCCGTCCCATTCGTATTAACACGACATCTCAAGAACAGCTCGAGGGAATTTCTTTAAATTGGCACAAACGTCCACCTGGACTCAGGAATTAGACTTCGGTGTTTAAAGTTCAAAGGTCACTGTGACCTTCATTCTGTTTCATTATCATGAACACAATATCTCAAGAACATCTTGAGGGATTTTGTTTTTGTTAATGTAATTAGGCACAAACGTCTGTTTGGACTCCGTAATGAATTGATCAGAGTGTGGAGGTCAAAGGTCAAAGGTCACTGTGACTAGGGCTGTCACCTTTTCAAAAAATCAAGGTCAAACAAATTTAAAATGACCCGTAATTCGTTTAATAAATTCACAGCTGCCTTTTGTCCCTCTGTCTGTCTCACTGTCTGTCCTTCTGTCTGTCTCACTGTCCTTCACCCGGTGTGACGAGATGTCTCTGTGGCGAGACAACCGGGGGTCCAGAGAGCCCGCCTCCACTCGCCGCTGTCTTCACTGTGGCACATTTTCAGATTGGCCCCATGGGGCCCATGAATAGATCAGATAAATGTAGCCCTACATCACACACTGTTTGAAAGGTTAAACTGATGTACATCTCTAATTGTCCCAGAGATATTAGACGTCCTGAAACATACGTGTTGTTGGCATGTAGAGGGTGTCATGAACTTAATCACGACCGCAACAACCGCTTCACGGGAGAAGTCAAACTCATCCAGTGTGCAGCGTGTGCAGCTGTGTGGCTTCCTCTGAGTTCCCATGAGTCTGATATACACTGAGTTGTGACTGTCACATCAGCATGTGTCCCCAGGGACGTCCACACGTCTGTTGTGAGAGCGACTGTTTGTCCACGTTTCCCCCTGTGGTGTCATACAGCTGAACTATGCGTGCTGACTCACAGGACGGCTTTGCTCGCTGTTGTCCTCCATTGTCGTGGCAAAACAACACGTTAGCATTAGCTTCGTTTAGTGACGGGTCAGTAGGGCATGCAACAGGTCAACATTTCTCAGAGCGTCCTCTGTTGGATCACAAGGCAAACTGATGCACCTACAGAGACTGCAGCCGACATCTGAACGTCAACGTTTCACCTCCTGTTGGAACCAATGTCAAAGTGACGGCCCTGACTGTGACCTCACCAAACTCCAGAGCTCATTCACCGACCAAACGTGACACAAATGTCTAACAGGATAAAATAATGAAGGTCAAAGGTCAGCTTGACTGTGACATCATCATATCCCAGGACCAGAAGGGGAGACATCTGATTGATCTGATTGGTCCGTGGTGGCGTGCGGTGGCGAGGGTTAGGAGCAGTCTGTGTCTCTGCTCTGAGCCCAGCTGTGTGTCTTATTTTAGTGGGCTCTGTCACTTCCTGTAGCTGAGCCTGTGTATTTATAGACACTCAGGAGGGGGGGTCGGCATGACGACAGACAGGAAGTGGGCTGGAGTCATAGGAGAGGAAGTGGGTGGGGCTAGTGTAGAGACAGAGAGGCAGTGAGACAGAGAAGAAGAGGACGAGGTCTCCTCAGGAGTTATTAACAAGATCAATAATCTGATCAGAAGACGGGACAGGACGGCGTCTCACACAGCTGGACGGTAAGGAGGCGCTGATTGGTCAGGCTGTGATGTCATAGTGATGTTTTTGACCTCATGAACGAGGTCTTTAAGGTCAGCATGAGCTGTGGCTCATCATGTGGTCATTAAACATGTTTAGGTTTTAAAATGGAGACAGACGATGACATCATTCAGTCCTCTGTATCTGACTGAAGACACGGTGACCATGACCTTTGTTCTCTACATCACAGCAACACGGTGTCGTGGCGTCAGAGGGGAGGAGCTAAACTAGAGAAACAGAGGACAGGAAGCTCCACTCAGCACAGTGACAACTCACACTGAGGCTTCATCAACGATAACGATAATAATTATAATCCATTTAAAGAAGAGTTTTAACCCTTTAAGTTTTTAGACCACGCAGAGGCGTGTGTGACAACATGAACAGTCTGAGTGTATTTATCTCATCAACTCTGTTTATCAAAAAACACATCAGACAAAAAGTAAAAAGAGTTTTTGTTTCACTAAAAGTTAATTTCACATGAACATGTCGACTTTAAATAAAACAACAATAACGATAATAATCTGTGTGAGGCACAGCAGTGGAACGTCTCTGTGGTTGTCATGGAGATCCTGTTTTGTTTGTTTCTTTGTCCAATCAGAGTGTAGATCCAAACAGGAAATGACAGAGTCTGAGTCCGTCAGCGTCTGCGCAAATGTTTCTGTTGTTCAGTTTACAAGCTGCTAAATCCTCTTCCTGTTTCCAGCGGAGCTTCTTCTTCGTTGGTTTCTGGACACGGCAGTGCTGTTCTGTTTCACATGATGTGTCACAGCGCCCCCTGTCTTATCACAGCGAGAACACGGGTCAATGGAACGTCACATGTCGCACTCTCTGCTTCACTTTGCACTCAGTGTCACATGTCGCACTCTCAGTGTCACATGTCGCACTCTCTGCATCACATGTCGCACTCTCAGTGTCACATGTCGCACTCTCAGGGTCACATGTCGCACTCTCTTCGTCACATGTCGCACTCTCAGCGTCACATGTTGCACTCTCAGGGTCACATGTCGCACTCTCAGCGTCACATGTCGCACTCTCAGGGTCACATGTTGCACTCTCAGGGTCACATGTCGCACTCTCAGGGTCACATGTTGCACTCTCAGTGTCACATGTCGCACTCTCTGCATCACATGTCACACTCTCTGCATCACATGTCGCACTCTCAGCGTCACATGTCGCACTCTCAGGGTCACATGTCGCACTCTCAGCGTCACATGTCGCACTCTCTGCGTCACATGTCGCACTCACGCGTCACATGTCGCACTCTCAGGGTCACATGTCGCACTCTCTGCGTCACATGTCGCACTCTCTGCGTTACACGTCACACTCACAGCGTCACAAGTCGCACTCTCAGCGTCACATGTCGCACTCACAGCGTCACATGTCGCACTCACAGCGTCACATGTCACACTCACTGCGTCACGTTGCACTCAGCGTCACATGTCGCACTCTCAGGGTGACATGTCGCACTCTCAGGGTCACATGTCGCACTCTCAGCGTCACATCGCACTCAGCGTCACATGTCGCACTCTCTATGTCACATGTCGCACTCTCTGCGTCACGTTGCACTCAGCGTCACATGTCGCACTCTCTGCGTCACGTTGCACTCAGCGTCACATGTCGCACTCTCTGCGTCACATGTCGCACTCTCAGCGTTCCATGTCACACTCTCTGCGTCACATGTCACACTCAGCGTCACATGTCGCACTCTCTGCGTCACATGTCGCACTCTCAGGGTCACATGTCGCACTCTCTGCGTCACATGTCACACTCAGCGTCACGTCACACTCTCTGCGTCATATGTCACACTCTCTGCGTCACGTCGCACTCAGAGTCACATGTCGCACTCTCTGCGTAACGTCGCACTCTCAGGGTCACATGTCGCACTCTCAGTGTCACATGTTGCACTCACAACGTCACAAGTCGCACTCTCAGCGTCACATGTCGCACTCACAGCATCACATGTCGCACTCAAAGCGTCACATGTCGCACCCTCTGCGTCACGTTGCACTCAGCGTCACATGTCGCACTCTCAGTGTCACATGTCGCACTCTCTGCGCCACGCATCGCACTCTCTGTGCCACGGATCGCACTCTCAGCGTCACATGTCGTACTCTCTGCATCACATGTCGCACTCTCAGCGTCACATGTCGCACTCTCAGGGTCACATGTCGCACACTCAGCGTCACATGTCGCACTCAAAGCGTCACGTCGCACTCTCTGCGTCACGTTGCACTCAGCCTCACATGTCGCACTCTCAGCGTCACATGTCGCACCTCAGGGTCACATGTCGCACTCAGCGTCACATGTCGCACTCTCTATGTCACATGTCGCAATCTCAGGGTCACATGTCGCACTCTCTGCGTCACGTTGCACTCAGCGTCACATGTCGCACTCTCAGCGTCACATGTCACACTCTCTACGTCACATGTCGCACTCTCAGCGTCACGTGTCGCACTCTCTGCGTCACATGTCGCACTCTCAGGGTCACATGTCGCACTTTCTGCGTCACGTCGCACTCAGCGTCACATGTTGCACTCTCAGTGTCACATGTCGCACTCTTTGCATCACATGTCGCACTCTCAGCGTCACATGTCGCACCCTCAGGGTCACATGTCGCACTCTCTGCGTCACATGTCGCACTCTCTGCGTCACATGTCGCACTCTCAGGGTCACATGTCGCACTCTCTGCACATGTCGCACTCTCTGCGTCACATGTCGCACTCTCTGCGTCACATGTCGCACTCTCTGCGTTACATGTTGCACTCACAGCGTCACATGTCGCACTCTCTGCGTCACGTTGCACTCAGCCTCACATGTCGCACTCTCAGTGTCACATTTCGCAATCTCAGGGTCACATGTCGCACTCTCTGCGTCACGTTGCACTCAGCATCACATGTCGCACTCTCTATGTCACATGTCGCAATCTCAGGGTCACATGTCGCACTCTCTGCGTCACGTTGCACTCAGCCTCACATGTCGCACTCTCAGCGTCACATGTCGCACCTCAGGGTCACATGTCGCACTCAGCGTCACATGTCGCACTCTCTATGTCACATGTCGCAATCTCAGGGTCACATGTCGCACTCTCTGCGTCACGTTGCACTCAGCGTCACATGTCGCACTCTCAGCGTCACATGTCGCACTCTCTGCGTCACATGTCGCACTCTCAGCGTCACGTGTCGCACTCTCTGCGTCACATGTCGCACTCTCAGGGTCACATGTCGCACTTTCTGCGTCACGTCGCACTCAGCGTCACATGTTGCACTCTCAGTGTCACATGTCGCACTCTTTGCATCACATGTCGCACTCTCAGCGTCACATGTCGCATTCTCAGCGTCACATGTCGCACCCTCAGGGTCACATGTCGCACTCTCTGCGTCACATGTCGCACTCTCAGGGTCACATGTCGCACTCTCTGCGTCACATGTCACACTCAGCGTCACGTCACACTCTCTGCGTCATATGTCACACTCTCTGCGTCACGTCGCACTCAGAGTCACATGTCGCACTCTCTGCGTGACGTCGCACTCTCAGGGTCACATGTCGCACTCTCAGTGTCACATGTTGCACTCACAACGTCACAAGTCGCACTCTCAGCGTCACATGTCGCACTCACAGCATCACATGTCGCACTCAAAGCGTCACATGTCGCACCCTCTGCGTCACGTTGCACTCAGCGTCACATGTCGCACTCTCAGTGTCACATGTCGCACTCTCTGCGCCACGCATCGCACTCTCTGTGCCACGGATCGCACTCTCAGCGTCACATGTCGTACTCTCTGCATCACATGTCGCACTCTCAGCGTCACATGTCGCACTCTCAGGGTCACATGTCGCACACTCAGCGTCACATGTCGCACTCAAAGCGTCACGTCGCACTCTCTGCGTCACGTTGCACTCAGCCTCACATGTCGCACTCTCAGCGTCACATGTCGCACCTCAGGGTCACATGTCGCACTCAGCGTCACATGTCGCACTCTCTATGTCACATGTCGCAATCTCAGGTTCACATGTCGCACTCTCTGCGTCACGTTGCACTCAGCGTCACATGTCGCACTCTCAGCGTCACATGTCACACTCTCTACGTCACATGTCGCACTCTCAGCGTCACGTGTCGCACTCTCTGCGTCACATGTCGCACTCTCAGGGTCACATGTCGCACTTTCTGCGTCACGTCGCACTCAGCGTCACATGTTGCACTCTCAGTGTCACATGTCGCACTCTTTGCATCACATGTCGCACTCTCAGCGTCACATGTCGCATTCTCAGCGTCACATGTCGCACCCTCAGGGTCACATGTCGCACTCTCTGCGTCACATGTCGCACTCTCTGCGTCACATGTCGCACTCTCAGGGTCACATGTCGCACTCTCTGCACATGTCGCACTCTCTGCGTCACATGTCGCACTCTCTGCGTCACATGTCGCACTCTCTGCGTTACATGTTGCACTCACAGCGTCACATGTCGCACTCTCTGCGTCACGTTGCACTCAGCCTCACATGTCGCACTCTCAGTGTCACATTTCGCAATCTCAGGGTCACATGTCGCACTCTCTGCGTCACGTTGCACTCAGCATCACATGTCGCACTCTCTATGTCACATGTCGCAATCTCAGGGTCACATGTCGCACTCTCTGCGTCACGTTGCACTCAGCCTCACATGTCGCACTTTCAGCGTCACATGTCGCACCTCAGGGTCACATGTCGCACTCAGCGTCACATGTCGCACTCTCTATGTCACATGTCGCAATCTCAGGGTCACATGTCGCACTCTCTGCGTCACGTTGCACTCAGCGTCACATGTCGCACTCTCAGCGTCACATGTCGCACTCTCTGCGTCACATGTCGCACTCTCAGCGTCACGTGTCGCACTCTCTGCGTCACATGTCGCACTCTCAGGGTCACATGTCGCACTTTCTGCGTCACGTCGCACTCAGCGTCACATCTTGCACTCTCAGTGTCACATGTCGCACTCTTTGCATCACATGTCGCACTCTCAGCGTCACCTGTCGCATTCTCAGCGTCACATGTCGCACCCTCAGGGTCACATGTCGCACTCTCTGCGTCACATGTCGCACTCTCAGGGTCACATGTCGCACTCTCTGCACATGTCGCACTCTCTGCGTCACATGTCGCACTCTCTGCGTTACATGTTGCACTCACAGCGTCACATGTCGCACTCTCTGCGTCACGTTGCACTCAGCCTCACATGTCGCACTCTCAGTGTCACATTTCGCAATCTCAGGGTCACATGTCGCACTTTCTGCGTCACGTCGCACTCAGCATCACATGTCGCACTCTCTATGTCACATGTCGCAATCTCAGGGTCACATGTCGCACTCTCTGCGTCACGTTGCACTCAGCGTCACATGTCGCACTCTCAGTGTCACATGTCGCACTCTCTGCATCACATGTCGCACTCTCAGCGTCACATGTCGCACTCTCTGCGTCACATGTCGCACTCTCTGCGTTACATGTTGCACTCACAACGTCACAAGTCGCACTCTCAGCGTCACATGTCGCACTCACAGCGTCACATGTCGCACTCAAAGCGTCACATGTCGCACTCTCTGCGTTACATGTCGCACTCACAGCGTCACCTGTCGCACTCTCTGCGTCACGTTGCACTCAGCCTCACATGTCGCACTCTCAGTGTCACATTTCGCAATCTCAGGGTCACATGTCGCACTTTCTGCGTCACGTCGCACTCAGCATCACATGTCGCACTCTCTATGTCACATGTCGCAATCTCATGGTCACATGTCGCACTCTCTGCGTCACGTTGCACTCAGCGTCACATGTCGCACTCTCAGTGTCACATGTCGCACTCTCTGCGCCACGCATCGCACTCTCTGTGCCACGCATCGCACTCTCAGCGTCACATGTTGCACTCTCTGCATCACATGTCGCACTCTCAGCGTCACATGTCGCACTCTCAGGGTCACATGTCGCACTCTCAGCGTCACATGTCGCACTCTCAGGGTCACATGTCGCACTCTCTGCATCACATGTTGCACTCTCAGCGTCACATGTCGCACTCTGTACGTCACATGTCGCACTCTCAGGGTCACATGTCGCACTCTCAGCGTCACATGTCGCACTCTGTACGTCACATGTCGAACTCTCAGCGTCACGTGTCGCATTCTGTGTGTCACATATCGCACTCTCAGGGTCCCATGTCGCACTTTCTGCGTCACGTTGCACTTTCTGCGTCACATGTCGCACTCAGCGTCACATGTCACACTCCCTATGTCACATGTCGCAATCTCAGGGTCACATGTCGCACTCTCTGCTTCACTTTGCACTCAGTGTCACATGTCGCACTTTCAGTGTCACATGTCGCACTCTCTGCATCACATGTCGCACTCTCAGTGTCACATGTCGCACTCTCAGGGTCACATGTCGCACTCTCTGCGTCACGTGTAGCACTCTCTGCGTCACATGTCGCACTCTCAGGGTCACATATCCCACTCACTGCGTCACATGTCGCACTCTCTGCGTTACACGTCGCACTCACAGAGTCACAAGTCGCACTCTCAGCGTCACATGTTGCACTCTCTGCATCACATGTCGCACTCTCAGTGTCACATGTCGCACTCTCAGGGTCACATGTCACACTCTCAGCGTCACATGTCCCACTCTCAGGGTCACATGTCGCACTCTCTGCATCATGTGTAGCACTCTCTGCGTCACATGTCGCACTCTCAGGGTCACATATCCCACTCTCTGCGTCACATGTCGCACTCTCTGCGTTACACGTCGCACTCACAGAGTCACAAGTCGGACTCTCAGCGTCACATGTTGCACTCACAGCGTCACATGTCACACTCTCAGCGTCACATGTCACACTCTCAGGGTCACATGTCGCACTTTCTGCGTCACGTCGCACTCAGTGTCACATGTCGCACTCTCTATGTCACATGTCACAATCTCAGGGCCACATGTTGCACTCTCTGCGTCACGTTGCACTCAGCGTCACATGTCGCACTCTCAGCATCACATGTCGCACTCTCTGTGCCACGCATCGCACTCTCAGTGTCACATGTCCCACTCTCTGCATCACATGTCGCACTCTCAGCCTCACATGTCGCACTCTCAGGGTCACATGTCGCACTCTCAGCGTCACATGTCGCACTCTCAGTGTCACATGTCGCACTCTCTGCGCCACGCATCGCACTCTCTGTGCCACGCATCGCACTCTCAGCGTCACATGTCGCACTCTCAGGGTCACATGTCGCACTCTCAGCGTCACATGTCGCACTCTCAGGGTCACATGTCGCACTCTCTGCATCACATGTTGCACTCTCTGCATCACATGTCGCACTCTCAGCATCACATGTCGCACTTTCAGGGTCCCATGTCGCACTCTCAGTGTCACATGTCGCACTCTGTACATCACATGTCGCACTCTCAGGGTCACATGTCGCACTCTCAGCGTCACATGTCGCACTCTGTACGTCACATGTCGCACTGTCAGCGTCACGTGTGGCACTCTGTGTTCACATATCGCACTCTCAGGGTCACATGTCGCACTTTCTGCGTCACGTCGCACTCAGCGTCACATGTCGCACTCCCTATGTCACATGTCGCACTCTCAGGGTCACATGTCGCACTCTCTGCGTCACGTTGCACTCAGCGTCACATGTTGCACTCTCAGTGTCACATGTCGCACTCTCTGCATCACATGTCGCACTCTCTGCGTCACATGTCGCACTCTCAGCGTCACATGTCCCACTCTCAGGGCCACATGTCGCACTCTCTGCGTTACATGTCGCACTCTCTGCGTCACATGTCGCACTCTCAGGGTCACATGTCGCACTCTCTGCGTCACATGTCGCAATTTCTGCGTTACACGTCGCACTCACAGAGTCACAAGTCACACTCTCTGCGTCACATGTTGCACTCACAGCGTCACATGTCGCACTCCAAGCCTCACATGTCGCACTGTCAGCGTCACATGTCACACTCTCAGGGTCACATGTCGCACTTTCTGCGTCACGTCGCACTCAGTGTCACATGTCGCACTCTCTATGTCACATGTCGCAATCTCAGGGCCACATGTCGCACTCTCTGCGTCACGTTGCACTCAGCGTCAGATGTCACACTCTCAGCGTCACATGTCGCACTCTCTGCGCCACGCATCGCACTCTCTGTGCCACGCACCGCACTCTCAATGTCACATGTCCCACTCTCTGCATCACATGTCGCACTCTCAGCGTCACATGTCGCACTCTCAGGGTCACATGTCGCACTCTCAGTGTCACATGTCGCACTCTCAGGGTCACATGTCGCACTCAGCGTCACATGTCGCACTCTCAGGGTCACATGTCGCACTCTCAGCATCACATGTCGCACTCTCAGGGTCACATGTCGCACTCTCTGCGTCACATGTCGCACTCTCTGCGTCACACGTCGTACTCTCAGGGTCACATGTCGCACTCTCTGCGTCACATGTCGCACTCTGCGTTACACATCGCACTCTCAGCGTCACAAGTCGCACTCTCAGCGTCACATGTCGCACTCTCAGCGTCACATGTCGCACTCACAGCGTCACATGTCGCACTCAAAGCGTCACATGTCGCACTCTCTGCGTCACGTTGCACTCAGCCTCACGTCGCACTCTGTGCGTCACATGTCGCACTCTCAGGGTCCCATGTCACAATTTCTGCGTCACGTCGCACTCAGCGTCACATGTCGCACTCTCAGGGTTCCCACACGTCCTGGAAAACCTGGAAAACCTGGAAAATGATTTACCAATTTTCCAGTCACGGAAAACACATGGAAAATGACAAAAAAAAGTAAAATGTCCTGGAAAAGCACGAGTTGTCCTGGAAAATAATTTTTCCTTCCTCTGCTTCTCTCTGCCTTGTGGGTGAACACAAACGGATTAAACATTTTATACATGTATGTTTTCAGCTGCCTTTAATGGGCGACGTTGATCTGTAGCTTCTCTTCATCTCTGCTTCTAGCCGGCACAGCGCCCCACGTGACGCTACCAACCAATCAAATCGCATATTCACTTAGAGCAGTTCTGCTGCCCAGTGTTTCCATGTGACTTTGTTGCTACAGGGCTGTACAGTGCGAGCGTTTTACTCGCATATGCGCCTAAAAATAGATTGGTGCGAGTAGAAAAAATAAAAAGAGAGCACGCGTGCGAGTAGAGATTTCAACCCTTTCATTCGCATTTTGCTCCTAAAATAAATTCACACAAAGTGGATCAAACTAAAAATCATAGCCTACAACTTCTGTCTTTCGGCACGCTGCAAACTCGATGACGCGCGCCGACGTCTAAACCACACAAATTGCCCTCACTACACTCACTGCGGCCATTTGTATCAATCGGAGGCAGTAAGCCTTGTAGTAGCCCATGCTACTCCGGTACAGTAGGTGGCGGTATGCACCTAATAAGTCGTTGCAACCCGCATTAAACCAAAAGAAGAAGAAGAAGACGAAGAAGCAATCGAAGAAGAAGAAGACGAACAGCTCGCGGGAAGGTGCAGTGAAATGAAGAAAATAGAATCCTATTTTTGTTTTGTTCAAAATAGTGGAACCAGGGAGCGAGAGGGAAATGTGAGAGACGTGATATCTGTGATAATTGTGTTATTTAAGAAAATCCATAGTGCTCCTAAATTTTTTCTGTGCTCCTAATTTTTTTCATTTAGGAGCACCTGTGCTCCTAGTGAAAAAGCTAAGCGTACAGCCCTGTGCTAGATTTACCCACTTTTCAGAACCAAGTAAGGATTTATTGTCTCCAAAGAAGCACCAAAACTAGCAACTTTCAGTTCAAGTGTTGCTGTATCGCTGTATATCGAGTGTGAGGTTTTTCTCCCTCTCTCTGTCTCTGCCTCTGAGTGACAGAGGAGCAGCGGAGAGCTGTAGTGGGCGTGTCTGCTCTGAGATCTCGGGTTTTAGTAGAGCCACAGCGACCACGACGACAGGCTGCAGATAGCGACGGTTAACAGGTAGTCTTACTGGGCCACGTATCACTCAGTATTTCGTTTGCTCCATTGTCCGACAGCAGAAACAGAAAATATGTGAATGAGAAAAACTTCATTAGGAATTCAGCTCTATTGAAATACTGTGCGTGTGCACAGCGAGCAGAGCTCCGACTTTTCATGCAGTTTTTAGCTAGCTACTTTGCACATAAGTGAAGAGGCACACCCCTTAGCTGAGGAAAGAGGGCGGTGAAAACTGAAGACTTGCATGTTCATTTGAACAATGTTGTTAGCATAAATGAATGGGATTCAACATGGCTAAATTGATAAATAGAATAATTATAACGTGATACCCATACATTTATAATAGTAAGACACTACATAAAAGCCAGACTAAAAAGATAGCTAGCAAACAATATTTATGTCTGAGAGTTAGAAATAAATATATTTCAGGTTCAATATGATACTGTGGGGCTGGCTAGAGATATTAGTCATCAACCCTGAATATTGTTTCTTAGATGACCAGAGTAAAGTAAAGTGCCATGTGGTGTGTACAGTATTTATAATTATTATTATTAATAATTATATATATATATATACTGTATATAGGGAGAGGAATAGACATTGAAGCACTCTGGTTAAATGTACAAAATATAAGGTACAATTATAGAAAATAACACTTCTCCAAAGCTTGGGGGGGGGGGGGGGGTTACTAGTGTATGTTGTCATAACTTGACTCGCACTGTAGCAGCTGAAAATGTCCTGGAAAAGTCCTGGAAAATAATTTCAAGAAAAGAGTGGGAACCCTGACTCTCTATGTCACATGTCGCAATCTCAGGGTCACATGTCGCACTCTCTGTGTCACATTGCACTCAGCGTCACATGTTGCACTCTCAGTGTCACATGTTGCACTCTCTGCGTCACATGTCGCACTCTCAGCGTCACATGTTGCACTCTCTGCGTCAAGTCGCACTCAGTGTCACATGTCGCACTCTCTATGTCACATGTCGCACTCTCAGGGTCACATGTCGCACTCTCTGCGTCACGTGTCGCACTCTCAGCGTCAGAAGTCGCACTCACAGCGTCACAAGTCACACTCTCAGCGTCACATGTTGCACTCACAGCGTCACATGTCGCACTCCAAGCGTCACATGTCGCACTCTCTGCGTCACGTTGCACTCAGCCTCACATGTCGCACTGTCAGCGTCACATGTCACACTCTCAGGGTCACATGTCGCACTTTCTGCGTCACGTCGCACTCAGTGTCACATGTCGCACTCTCTATGTCACATGTCGCAATCTCAGGGCCACATGTCACACTCTCTGCGTCACGTTGCACTCAGCGTCACATGTCACACTCTCAGCGTCACATGTCGCACTCTCTGCGCCACGCATCGCACTCTCTGTGCCACGCACCGCACTCTCAGTGTCACATGTCCCACTCTCTGCATCACATGTCGCACTCTCAGCGTCACATGTTGCACTCTCAGTGTCACATGTTGCACTCTCTGCGTCACATGTCGCACTCTCAGCGTCACATGTTGCACTCTCTGCGTCAAGTCGCACTCAGTGTCACATGTCGCACTCTCTATGTCACATGTCGCACTCTCAGGGTCACATGTCGCACTCTCTGCGTCACGTGTCGCACTCTCAGCGTCAGAAGTCGCACTCACAGCGTCACAAGTCACACTCTCAGCGTCACATGTTGCACTCACAGCGTCACATGTCGCACTCCAAGCGTCACATGTCGCACTCTCTGCGTCACGTTGCACTCAGCCTCACATGTCGCACTGTCAGCGTCACATGTCGCACTCTCTGCGTCACGTTGCACTCAGCCTCACATGTCGCACTCTCAGGGTCACATGTCGCACTTTCTGCGTCACGTCGCACTCAGTGTCACATGTCGCACTCTCTATGTCACATGTCGCAATCTCAGGGCCACATGTCGCACTCTCTGCGTCACGTTGCACTCAGCGTCACATGTCACACTCTCAGCGTCACATGTCGCACTCTCTGCGCCACGCATCGCACTCTCTGTGCCACGCACCGCACTCTCAGTGTCACATGTCCCACTCTCTGCATCACATGTCGCACTCTCAGCGTCACATGTCGCACTCTCAGGGTCACATGTCGCACTCTCAGTGTCACATGTCGCACTCTCAGGGTCACATGTCGCACTCTCTGCATCACATGTCGCACTCAGCGTCACATGTCGCACTCTCAGGGTCACATGTCGCACTCTCTGCGTCACATGTCGCACTCTCTGCGTCACATGTCGTACTCTCAGGGTCACATTGTACTCAGCGTCACATGCCGCACTCTCAGCGTCACATGTCACACTCTCAGGGTCACATGTCGCACTTTCTGAGTCACGTCGCACTCAGCGTCACATGTCGCACTCTCTATGTCACATGTCGCAATCTCAGCGTCACATGTCGCACTCTCTGCGTCAAGTCGCACTCAGCGTCACAGGTCGCACTCTCAGCGTCAAGTCGCACTC
>JAGQAX010000013.1:337500-380438 GCA_019142605.1 Cephalopholis sonnerati
ACAGTATAGGTGACAGTACAGGTGTAGTTAAGGTGGCAGCATAGGTGACAGTACAGGTGTAGTTAAGGTGGCAGTATAGGTGTAGTTAAGGTAGCAGTATAGGTGACAGTTAAGGTATAGTTCAGGTGTAGTTAAGGTGACAGTTCAGGTGACAGTTGAGGTGTAGTTCAGGTGTAGTTAAGGTGACAGTTGAGGTGTAGTTAAGGTGACAGTTCAGGTGTAGTTCAGGTGTAGTTAAGGTGACAGTTCAGGTGTGGTTTAGGTATAATTTAGATGACAGTATAGGTGTAGTTAAGGTGGCAGTATAGGTGACAGTTCAGGTGTAGTTAAGGTGGCAGTACAGGTGTAGTATAGGTGACAGTTCAGGTGTAGTATAGTTGACAGTTCAGGTGTAGTTAAGGTGGCAGTACAGGTGTAGTATAGGTGACAGTTCAGGTGCAGTTAAGGTGGCAGTACAGGTGTAGTATAGGTGACAGTTCAGGTGTAGTTAAGGTGACAGTTCAGGTGTAGTATAGGTGGCAGTTCAGGTGTAGTTAAGGTAAGAGTTAAGGTGACAGTTCAGGTGTAGTTAAGGTGACAGTTCAGGTATAGTATAGGTGACAGTTCAGGTGTAGTTAAGATGACAGTTCAGGTGTAGTTAAGGTGACAGTTCAGGTGTAGTTAAGGTAACAGTTAAGGTGACAGTTCAGGTGTAGTTCAGGTTGTAGTTGACGGTGTTGTTGGATGTGTATGTAACAGACATGATGAGGTGTGTCTCTCTGTCCTCCAGGTGCACTCGGGCTGTAAGGAGCAGCTGTCCTCTAAGTGTCCTCTGGGACAGTGTAAAGTGTCTGTCATCCCTCCGACTGCACTCAACAGCATCGACTCTGACGGTGAGAGTCCTCAGGACAGGTGACCGTCCCTCAGACACACCTGAGTCCCCTCATGCTGACTGTCCGTCTGTGTCCTCAGGGTTCTGGAAGGCGTCCTGTCCTCCGTCCTGCACCAGTCCTCTGCTGGTGTTCGTCAACTCCAAGAGTGGAGACAATCAGGGCGTCAAGTTCCTGAGACGCTTCAAACAGCTGCTGAACCCGGCACAGGTGTTCGATCTGATGAACGGCGGCCCTCACCTGGGGTGAGACACACAGAGACAGATGGACAGACAGAGTATTGTATGAATCACATGTGTCAGGTACAGGTGTAAACATTAACTCTGTGTCTCAGTCTGCGTCTGTTCCAGAAGTTTGATACTTTCAGGATCCTGGTGTGTGGAGGAGACGGCAGCGTCGGCTGGGTCCTGTCTGAGATCGACGCGCTCACGCTGCACAAACAGGTTTTTAATTAATAATTAATATTTTATTAATCATTAAAAGTTTGTGTCATTGTTTGAAAGAAGAAGAAAAGTTCTGTGGTCAGATGTTAGACATGTTCCTTCGTATGTCTCCTGTGAACGTAAAGATAAAGGGCGCCGTCAGGTGTGAATATGACCGACTGTCTCTGTGAACTGTGAACCTGTTGTTTATTGTTTATGTTGTTTGTTTGTGTTGATGCTGCAGTGTCAGCTGGGAGTTCTTCCCCTGGGGACTGGGAACGATCTGGCCCGGGTTCTGGGGTGGGGTTCAGCCTGTGACGACGACACACAGCTGCCTCAGATACTGGAGAAACTGGAGAGAGCCAGCACCAAGATGTTAGACAGGTAACTGAGGTCAGACAGGTGACTGAGGTCAGACAGGTAACTGATGTTAGACAGGTAACTGATGTCAGACAGGTGACTGATGTTAGACAGGTAACTGATGTTAGACAGGTAATTGAGGTCAGACAGGTGACTGATGTCAGACAGGTAACTGATGTCAGACAGGTGACTGAGGTCAGACAGGTGACTGATGTCAGACAGGTAACTGATGTCAGACAGGTGACTGAGGTCAGACAGGTGACTGAGGTCAGACAGGTGACTGATGTCAGACAGGTAACTGAGGTCAGACAGGTGACTGATGTTAGACAGGTAACTGATGCTAGACAGGTGACTGATGTCAGACAGGTAACTGATGTCAGACAGGTAACTGAGGTCAGACAGGTGACTGATGTTAGACAGGTGACTGATGTTAGACAGGTGACTGATGTCAGACAGGTAACTGATGTCAGACAGGTGACTGATGTCAGACAGGTAACTGATGTTAGACAGGTGACTGAGGTCAGACAGGTGACTGATGTCAGACAGGTGACTGATGTCAGACAGGTAACTGATGTCAGACAGGTGACTGAGGTCAGACAGGTGACTGATGTCAGACAGGTAACTGATGTCAGACAGGTGACTGAGGTCAGACAGGTAACTGATGTCAGACAGGTGACTGAGGTCAGACAGGTAACTGATGTTAGACAGGTGACTGAGGTCAGACAGGTAACTGATGTCAGACAGGTGACTGAGGTCAGACAGGTAACTGATGTTAGACAGGTAACTGAGGTCAGACAGGTAACTGATGTCAGACAGGTGACTGAGGTCAGACAGGTAACTGATGTTAGACAGGTGACTGAGGTCAGACAGGTAACTGATGTTAGGCAGGTGACTGATGTCAGACAGGTAACTGATGTTAGACAGGTAACTGAGGTCAGACAGGTGACTGATGTTAGACAGGTAACTGATGTCAGACAGGTGACTGATGTTAGACAGGTAACTGATGTTAGACAGGTGACTGATGTCAGACAGGTAATTGAGGTCAGACAGGTAACTGATGTCAGACAGGTAACTGAGGTTAGACAGGTAACTGATGTCAGACAGGTAACTGAGGTCAGACAGGTAACTGATGTTAGACAGGTAACTGACGTCAGACAGGTGACTGATGTCAGACAGGTGACTGATGTCAGACAGGTAACTGAGGTCAGACAGGTGACTGATGTTAGACAGGTAACTGATGCTAGACAGGTGACTGATGTCAGACAGGTAACTGATGTCAGACAGGTAACTGAGGTCAGACAGGTGACTGATGTTAGACAGGTAACTGATGTTAGACAGGTGACTGATGTCAGACAGGTAACTGATGTCAGACAGGTGACTGATGTCAGACAGGTAACTGATGTTAGACAGGTGACTGATGTCAGACAGGTAACTGAGGTCAGACAGGTGACTGATGTCAGACAGGTGACTGATGTCAGACAGGTAACTGAGGTCAGACAGGTGACTGATGTTAGACAGGTGACTGATGTCAGACAGGTAACTGAGGTCAGACAGGTGACTGATGTCAGACAGGTAACTGAGGTCAGACAGGTAACTGTCTCTGTCCTGCTGTAGATGGAGTATTATGGTCTACGAGACTAAGTTTCCACGGCAACACTCTGCGTCCACCGTCACAGAGGACTGCAGCGATGACTCAGAGGTAACGGGAATGACATCACTTCCTGCTGTCACACACCTGAGCGAGCTCACCTGTACTGACCTCAGTGTGTCCTCTGATCCAGGTGCAGCAGATTCTGACCTATGAGGACTCGGTGGCGGCTCACCTGTCCAAGATCCTGACCTCAGACCAGCACTCTGTCGTCATCTCCTCCGCCAAGTACGTTTCTGTGTGCCTACCTGTCACTGTGCACATGTCTGCACGTGTGTCATGTATGTAACATGTATGTGTGTGACACGTTCAGGGTCCTGTGTGAGACAGTGAAGGACTTCGTGGCTCGTGTTGGTAAAGCTTACGAGAAGAACACAGAGAGTTCAGAGGAGTCGGAGGCCATGGCCAAGAAGGTACGAGTCATCGGTCTGTTTGTGATGAGTCATCAATCTGTGATGAGTCATCAGTCTGTTTGTGATGAGTCATCAGTCTGTGATGAGTCATCAGTCTGTTTGTGATAAGTCATCAATCTGTGATGAGTCATCAGTCTGTTTGTGATGAGTCATCAGTCTGTTTGTGATGAGACATCAGTCTGTTTGTGATAAGTCATCAGTCTGTGATGAGTCATCAATCTGTTTGTGATGCGTCATCAGTCTGTGGTGAGTCATCAGTCTGTTTGTGTTGAGTCATCAGTCTGTGATGAGTCATCGGTCTGTTTGTGATGAGTCATCAATCTGTGATGAGTCATCAGTCTGTTTGTGATGAGTCATCAGTCTGTTTGTGATAAGTCATCAGTCTGTGATGAGTCATCAGTCTGTTTGTGATGAGTCATCGGTCTGTTTGTGATGAGTCATCAATCTGTTTGTGATGAGTCATCAATCTGTTTGTGATGAGTCATCAGTCTGTGATGAGACATCAGTCTGTTTGTGATGAGTCATCGGTCTGTTTGTGATGAGTCATCAATCTGTTGTGATGAGTCATTAGTCTGTGATGAGTCATCAATCTGTTTGTGATGAGTCATCAGTCTGTGATGAGTCATCAGTCTGTTTGTGATGAGTCATCGGTCTGTTTGTGATGAGTCATCAATCTGTTTGTGATGAGTCATCGGTCTGTGATGAGTCATCAATCTGTTTGTGATGAGTCATCAATCTGTTTGTGATGAGTTATCAGTCTGTGATGAGTCACCAGTCTGTGATGAGTCATCGGTCTGTTTGTGATGAGTCATCAGTCTGTTTGTGATGAGTCATCAGTCTGCGATGAGTAATCAATCTGTTTGTGATGAGTCATCGGTCTGTTTGTGATGAGTCATCAGTCTGCGATGAGTCATCGGTCTGTTTGTGATGAGTCATTGGTCTGTGATGAGTCATCAATCTGTTTGTGATGAGTCATCAATCTGTTTGTGATGAGTTATCAGTCTGTGATGAGTCACCAGTCTGTGATGAGTCATCGGTCTGTTTGTGATGAGTCATCAGTCTGCGATGAGTCATCGGTCTATTTGTGATGAGTCATCAGTCTGTGATCAGTAATCAATCTGTTTGTGATGAGTCATCAGTCTGTGATGAGTCATCGGTCTATTTGTGATGAGTCATCAGTCTGTGATCAGTAATCAATCTGTTTGTGATGAGTCATCAGTCTGTTTGTGATGAGTCATCAGTCTGTTTGTGATGAGTCATCGGTCTGTGATGAGTCATCAATCTGTTTGTGATGAGTCATCAATCTGTTTGTGATGAGTCATCGGTCTGTGATGAGTCATCAATCTGTGATGAGTAATCAATCTGTTTGTGATGAGTCATCAGTCTGTGATGAGTCATCAGTCTGTTTGTGATGAGTCATCAGTCTGTTTGTGATGAGTCATCAATCTGTTTGTGTTGAGTCATCAGTCTGTGATGAGTCATCGGTCTGTTTGTGATGAGTCATCAATCTGTTTGTGATGAGTCATCGGTCTGTTTGTGATGAGTCATCAATCTGTTTGTGATGAGTCATCAGTCTGTTTGTGATGAGTCATCAATCTGTTTGTGATGAGTTATCAGTCTGTGATGAGTCATTGGTCTGCTTGTGATGAGTCATCAGTCTGTTTGTGATGAGTCATCGGTCTGTTTGTGATGAGTCATCAATCTGTTTGTGATGAGTCATCAGTCTGTTTGTGATGAGTTATCAGTCTGTGATGAGTCATCGGTCTGTTTGTGATGAGTCATCAGTCTGTTTGTGATGAGTCATCAGTCTGTTTGTGATGAGTCATCAATCTGTTTGTGATGAGTTATCAGTCTGTGATGAGTCACCGGTCTGTGATGAGTCATCAGTCTGTTTGTGATGAGTCATCTATCTGTTTATGATGAGTCATCAATCTGTTTGTGATGAGTTATCAGTCTGTGATGAGTCACCAGTCTGTGATGAGTCATCGGTCTGTTTGTGATGAGTCATCAGTCTGTTTGTGATGAGTCATCAGTCTGCGATGAGTAATCAATCTGTTTGTGATGAGTCATCGGTCTGTTTGTGATGAGTCAACAGTCTGCGATGAGTCATCGGTCTGTTTGTAATGAGTCATCAGTCTGTGATGAGTAATCAATCTGTTTGTGATGAGTCATCGGTCTGTGATGAGTCATCGGTCTGTTTGTGATGAGTCATCAGTCTGTGATGAGTCATCAATCTGTTTGTGATGAGTCATCGGTCTATTTGTGATGAGCCATCAATCTGTTTGTGATGAGTCATCGGTCTGTTTGTGATGAGTCATCAATCTGTTTGTGATGAGTTATCAGTCTGTGATGAGTCATCGGTCTGTTTGTGATGAGTCATCAGTCTGTTTGTGATGAGTCATCAATCTGTTTGTGATGAGTTATCAGTCTGTGATGAGTCACCGGTCTGTGATGAGTCATCAGTCTGTTTGTGATGAGTCATCTATCTGTTTATGATGAGTCATCAATCTGTTTGTGATGAGTTATCAGTCTGTGATGAGTCACCAGTCTGTGATGAGTCATCGGTCTGTTTGTGATGAGTCATCAGTCTGTTTGTGATGAGTCATCAGTCTGCGATGAGTAATCAATCTGTTTGTGATGAGTCATCGGTCTGTTTGTGATGAGTCAACAGTCTGCGATGAGTCATCGGTCTGTTTGTAATGAGTCATCAGTCTGTGATGAGTAATCAATCTGTTTGTGATGAGTCATCGGTCTGTGATGAGTCATCGGTCTGTTTGTGATGAGTCATCAGTCTGTGATGAGTCATCAATCTGTTTGTGATGAGTCATCGGTCTATTTGTGATGAGTCATCAATCTGTTTGTGATGAGTCATCGGTCTGTTTGTGATGAGTCATCAATCTGTTTGTGATGAGTTATCAGTCTGTGATGAGTCATCGGTCTGTTTGTGATGAGTCATCAGTCTGCGATGAGTCATCGGTCTGTTTGTGATGAGTCATCAGTCTGTGATGAGTAATCAATCTGTTTGTGATGAGTCATCAGTCTGTGATGAGTCATCGTTCTGTTTGTGATGAGTCATCAGTCTGTGATGAGTAATCAATCTGTTTGTGATGAGTCATCAGTCTGTGATGAGTCATCGTTCTGTTTGTGATGAGTCATCAGTCTGTGATAAGTCATCAATCTGTGATGAGTCATCAGTCTGTTTGTGATGAGTCATCAATCTGTTTGTGATGCGTTATCAGTCTGTGATGAGTCACCAGTCTGTGATGAGTCATTGGTCTGTTTGTGATGAGTCATCAGTCTGCGATGAGTCATCGGTCTATTTGTGATGAGTCATCAGTCTGTGATGAGTAATCAGTCTGTTTGTGATGAGTCATCAATCTGTGATGAGTAATCAATCTGTTTGTGATGAGTCATCAGTCTGTGATGAGTCATCCGTCTGTTTGTGATGAGTTATCAGTCTGTTTGTGATGAGTCATCAATCTGTTTGTGTTGAGTCATCAGTCTGTGATGAGTCATCGGTCTGTTTGTGATGAGTCATCAGTCTGTGATGAGTCATCCGTCTGTTTGTGATGAGTTATCAGTCTGTTTGTGATGAGTCATCAATCTGTTTGTGATGAGTCATCAGTCTGTGATGAGTCATCCGTCTGTTTGTGATGAGTCATCAGTCTGTTTGTGATGAGTCATCAATCTGTTTGTGTTGAGTCATCAGTCTGTGATGAGTCATCGGTCTGTTTGTGATGAGTCATCAGTCTGTTTGTGATGAGTCATCAATCTGTTTGTGATGAGTCATCAATCTGTTTGTGATGAGTCATCGGTCTGTTTGTGATGAGTCATCAGTCTGTTTGTGATGAGTCATCGGTCTGTTTGTGATGAGTCATCAATCTGTTTGTGATGAGTTATCAGTCTGTGATGAGTCATTGGTCTGCTTGTGATGAGTCATCAGTCTGTTTGTGATGAGTTATCAGTCTGTGATGAGTCACCAGTCTGTGATGAGTCATCAGTCTGTTTGTGATGAGTCATCGATCTGTTTGTGATGAGTTATCAGTCTGTGATGAGTCACCAGTCTGTGATGAGTCATCAATCTGTTTGTGATGAGTCATCAGTCTGTTATGAGTCATCAATCTATTTGTGATGAGTCATCAGTCTGTGATGAGTCATCGGTCTGTTTGTGTTTACCTGTGACGTGTTCCTGTGTCAGTGCGGCGTGCTGAAAGAGAAATTGGACTCTCTGCTGAAGACTCTGAACGAGGAGTCTCAGGCCTCCACCTCGCCGCCCCCGGCTCCGCCCCCCACTATCGCTGAGGAGCAGGAGGAGACCGAGGGAGTCATACTGCCTCCTCTTCATCATCACCATCATCATCATCATCATCATCATCATCCTCCTCCTCACGCCCCGCCCCTCTCCCCACGGACCAATACGTCCTCCTCTGCAGCAGCAGCCATCTTTAAACCCCGAGAGCAGCTGATGCTGAGAGCCAACAGTCTGAAGAAGGCCATCAGGCAGATCATCGAGCACACAGAGAAAGGTACGACAGGTAGACAGGTAGACAGGTGGACAGGTGGACGACAGGTAGACAGGTGGACAGGTGCACAGGTGGATGACAGGTACGACAGGTGGTCAGGTGGACGACAGGTACGACAGGTAGACAGGTAGACAGGTGGACAGGTGGATGACAGGTAGACAGGTGGACAACAGGTACAACAGGTGGACAGGGGGATGACAGGTAGACAGGTGGACAGGTGGACGACAGGTACGACAGGTAGACAGGTGGACAGGTAGACGACAGGTGGACAACAGGTACGACAGGTGGATGACAGGTAGACAGGTGGACAGGTGGACGACAGGTAGACAGGTGGACAACAGGTACGACAGGTGGACAGGTGGACGACAGGTGGACAGGTAGACAGGTAGACAGGTCGACAGGTGGACGACAGGTAGACAGGTGAACAGGTGGACGACAGGTACGACAGGTGGACAGGTGGATGACAGGTAGACAGGTGGACAGGTAGACTACAGGTACGACAGGTGGACAGGTGGATGACAGGTAGACAGGTGGACAGGTAGACAGGTGGACGACAGGTAGACAGGTGGACAGGTGGACGACAGGTACGACAGGTGGACAGGTAGACGACAGGTAGACAGGTGGACAGGTAGACTACAGGTACGACAGATGGACAGGTAGACGACAGGTAGACAGGTGGACAGGTAGACTACAGGTACGACAGGTGGACGACAGGTACGATAGTTAGACAGGTGGACAGGTACGACAGGTGGACAGGTATGACAGGTGGACAGGTCGACAGGTGGAGAGAGGGTAGACAGGTTGGGTTCAGGGTGACTGTGAGGTTGTGTTTGTATGAATCATGTCTTATTATCAGTGGATGAACAGGAAGTAGTTTAACTCACAGACAGAGAACTTCCTGTCTGCTCTCTGTCGCCTCCTGCTGCCTGTGTTCAGTTACTGTCCTTATTCATGTGTCTCCAGCCTGTAAACGTAGTATTTAATGTAGTATTTAACGTAATATTAAACACAGTACTTTAATGAAGTACTTTAACATAGTATTTAAACATAGTATGTAAAGTAGTATTTCACCAAGTATTTAGCATAGTATTTTAATGCAATACTTAACGTAGTATTTAAACGCAGTATTTTTTTTTTTTTAAATTTAATAAGCTTTATTGACATGACTGTAGATTAACAATATCGCCAAAGCCATTACACATTTACAAATAAGGTACAATAATAAACATAAGTATGGAAAGAAAAAAATACATATATATATGTAAATGCAGTATTTAACGTAGTATTTAACAAAGTATTTTAACGCAGTACTAACGCAGTATTTAAACGTACCATTTAACAAAGTATTTAAACGTAGTATTTAAACATAGTATCTAACGCAGTATTTAAACAAAGTATTTAAATGTAGTATCTAACGCAGTATTTAAACAAAGTATTTAAACGTAGTATCTAACGTAGTATTTAAACAAAGTATTTAAACGTAGTATTTAATGCACTTTTAACGCAGTATTTAAACAAAGTATTTAAACATAGTATCTAACGTAGTATTTAAACAAAGTATTTAAACGTAGTATTTAATGCAGTATTTAAACGTAGTATCTCACGCAGTGTTTAAACAAAGTATTTAAACGTAGTATTTAAACAAAGTATTTAAACGTATCTAACGCAGTATTTAAACAAAGTATTTAAACGTAGTATCTAACGTAGTATTTAAACAAAGTATTTAAATGTTGTATTTAACGCAGTATTTAAACAAAGTATTTAAACGTAGTATTTAATGCACTTTTAACGCAGTATTTAAACAAAGTATTTAAATGTAGTATCTAACGTAGTATTTAAACAAAGTATTTAAACGTAGTATTTAATGCAGTATTTAATGCAGTATTTAAACGTAGTATCTAACGCAGTATTTAAACAAAGTATTTAAACGTAGTATCTAACGTAGTATTTAAACAAAGTATTTAAACGTAGTATTTAATGCAGTATTTAATGCAGTATTTAAACGTAGTATCTAACGCAGTATTTAAACAAAGTATTTAAACGTAGTATCTAACGTAGTATTTAAACAAAGTATTTAAACATAGTATTTAATGCAGTATTTAAACAAATTATTTAAATGTAGTATCTAACGCAGTATTTAAACAAATTATTTAAACGCAGTATTTAAACAAAGTATTTAAACGCAGTATCTAACATAGTATTTAAACAAAGTATTTAAACGTAGTATCTAACGCAGTATTTAAACAAATTATTTAAACGCAGTATTTAACGCAGTATTTAAACAAAGTATTTAAACGCAGTATCTAACGTAGTATTTAAACAAAGTATTTAAACGTAGTATCTAACGCAGTATTTAAACAAATTATTTAAACGCAGTATTTAACGCAGTATTTAAACAAAGTATTTAAATGTAGTATTTAACGTAGTATTTAAACAAAGTATTTAAACGTAGTAGTTAATGCAGTATTTAACGCAGTATTTAACAAAGTATTTTAACGCAGTACTAACGCAGTATTTAAACGTACCATTTAACAAAGTATTTAAACGTAGTATTTAAACATAGTATCTAACGCAGTATTTAAACAAAGTATTTAAACGTAGTATCTAACGTAGTATTTAAACAAAGTATTTAAACGTAGTATTTAATGCACTTTTAACGCAGTATTTAAACAAAGTATTTAAACATAGTATCTAACGTAGTATTTAAACAAAGTATTTAAACGTAGTATTTAATGCAGTATTTAAACGTAGTATCTCACGCAGTGTTTAAACAAAGTATTTAAACGTATCTAACGCAGTATTTAAACAAAGTATTTAAACGTAGTATTTAATGCACTTTTAACGCAGTATTTAAACAAAGTATTTAAATGTAGCAGTATTTAATGCAGTATTTAAACGTAGTATCTAACGCAGTATTTAAACAAAGTATTTAAACGTAGTATCTAACGTAGTATTTAAACAAAGTATTTAAACGTAGTATTTAATGCAGTATTTAATGCAGTATTTAAACGTAGTATCTAACGCAGTATTTAAACAAAGTATTTAAACGTAGTATCTAACGTAATATTTAAACAAAGTATTTAAACGTAGTATTTAATGCAGTATTTAAACAAATTATTTAAATGTAGTATCTAACGCAGTATTTAAACAAATTATTTAAACGCAGTATTTAAACAAAGTTTTTAAACGCAGTATCTAACGTAGTATTTAAACAAAGTATTTAAACGTAGTATCTAACGCAGTATTTAAACAAAGTATTTAACGCAGTATTTAAACAAAGTATTTAAATGTAGTATCTAACGTAGTATTTAAACAAAGTATTTAAACGTAGTAGTTAATGCAGTATTTAACGCAGTATTTAAACAAATTATTTAAGCGCAGTATTTAACGTAGTATTTAAACATAGTATTTAAACGTAGTATTTAATGCAGTATTTAACGCAGTATTTAAACAAAGTATTTAAACATAGTATCTAACGTAGTATTTCTCTGCAGCGGTGGACGAGCAGAACGCTCAGACGCAGCAGCAGCTCTTCTCTCTCAGTCGGGCTGATGAAGACGAGGGTCTGGTGGAGGAGGAAGAGGAGGAGGAGGTGGAAGAGGACAAGATGTCTCTGCAGTCGTCCTACAGCGCCAAACACCGCAACACACGCAGAGGTCAGTCATACTGGTCCTGGTCCTGGTCCTGGAAATGGTCCTGGAAGTGGTCCTGGTGCCACTGTTAGCGGTGTTGTCTCTCTGACCTGTCTGTCTGTCTGTCTGTCTCTTCAGTCAGTAAGACGCCCTGTGAGAAGTTGATCAGTAAAGGCAGCCTGTCACTGGGCAGCTCTGCCTCACTTCCTGTCCACACAGGAAGTAGGGAGAACATGCCCATGCTCAACACAAAGATCCTGTATCCAGGTAAGAACCTCTGGGGGGACGTCTTTATGTCATGATGATGTCATGATGATGTCATGAGTCTGATGTGTCCCCCTGTGTGTGCAGGTCTCAGAGGGCTCTCAGGTTCTTTTTCCAGCAGCTCTGTGATCAGTCGACTGCTGGTCAACGCCGACCCGTTCAGCTGCGACCCTGACAACATGTGAGTCCGTGATTGGTTACCTAGTTACAGGATGACATCATGGACCATGACTCAATACAATCTGTGTGTGTGTGTGTGTGTGTGTGTGTGTGTGTGTGCGCGTGTGCAGGGACTGCTACACAGAGAAGTGCGTCATGAACAACTACTTTGGAATCGGACTGGACGCTAAGATCTCTCTGGACTTCAACAACAAGAGGGACGAACATCCAGAGAAGTGCAGGTACTCACACCTTCACATCCTCAGCCATCATCTTCCTCTGATCCAGGATCAGGTCTTCAGACCTCCCTCTGCTCTGTGACGCTCCTCCTGGAGGACCCCGAGGTGTTCCCAGACCAGATGAGATCTACACATGTGGACAAAATTGTTGGTACCCTTTGGTTAATGAAAGAAAAACTCACAATGGTCACAGAAATAACTTCAATCTGACAAAAGTGATAATAAATAAAAATTCTATGAAATTTAACCAATGAAAGTCAGACATTCCTTTTCAACCATGCTTCAACAGAATTATTTAAAAAAATAAACTCATGAAACAGGCCTGGACAAAAATGATGGTACCCTTAACTTAATATTTTGTTGCACAACCTTTTGAGGCAATCACTGCAATCAAATGATTCCTGTAACTGTCAATGAGACTTCTGCACCTCTCAGCAGGTATTTTGGCCCACTGCTCAAGAGCAAACTGCTCCAGTTGTCTCAGGTTTGAAGGGTGCCTTTTCCAGACGGCATGTTTCAGCTCCTTCCAAAGATGCTCAATAGGATTTAGGTCAGGGCTCATAGAAGGCCACTTTAGAATAGTCCAGTGTTTTCCTCTTAGCCATTCTTGGGTGTTTTTAGCTGTGTGTTTTGGGTTATTGTCCTGTTGCAAGACCCATGACCTGCGACTGAGACCAAGCTTTCTGACACTGGCCAGCACATTTCTCTCTAGAATCCCTTGATAGTCTTGAGATTTCAGCACAGATTCAAGACACCCTGTGCCAGATGCAGCAAAGCAGCCCCAGAACATAACAGAGCCTCCTCCATGTTTCACAGTAGGGACAGTGTTCTTTTCTTGATATGCTTCATTTTTCCGTCTGTGAACATAGAGCTGATATGCCTTGGCAAAAAGTTCCATTTTTGTCTCATCTGTCCATAGGACATTCTCCCAGAAGCTTTGTGGCTTGTCAACATGTAGTTTGGCAAATTCCAGTCTGGCTTTTTTATGATTTATTTCAACAATGGTGTCCTCCTTGGTCGTCTCCCATTAAGTCCACTTTGGCTCAAACAACGACGGATGGTGCGATCTGACACTGCTGTTCCTTGAGCTTGAAGTTCACCTTTAATCTCTTTAGAAGTTTTTCTGGGCTCTTTTGTTACCATTCGTATTATCCGTCTCTTTGATTCGTCATCAATTTTCCTCCTGCAGCCACGTCCAGGGAGGTTGGCTACAGTCCCATGGATCTTAAATTTCTGAATAATATGTGCAACTGTAGTCACAGGAACATCAAGCTGCTTGGAGATGGTCTTATAGCCTTTACCTTTAACATGCTTGTCTATCATTTTCTTTCTAATCTCCTGAGACAACTCTTTCCTTTGCTTCCTCTGGTCCATGTTGAGTGTGGTACACACCATGTCACCAAACAGCACAGTGACTACCTGCAGCCCTATATATAGGCCCATGACTGATTACAAGATTGTAGACACCTGTGATGCTAATTAGTGGACACACCTTGGATTAACATGTCCCTTTGGTCACATTATCTTCAGTCTTTTCTTGGGGTACCATCATTTTTGTCCAGGCCTGTTTCATGAGTTTATTTTTTTAAATAAGTCTGTTGAAGCATGGTTGAAAAGCAATGTCTGACTTTCATTGGTTAAATTTCATAGAATTTTTATTTATTATCACTTTTGTCAGATTGAAGTTATTTCTGTGACCATTGTGAGTTTTTCTTTCATTAACCGAAGGGTACCAACAATTTTGTCCACATGTGTATAATCCCTCCAGTGTGTTCTGGGTCTGCCCCGGGGCCTCCTACCAGCTGGACCAGGAGGATCCTGATCAGATGTTGAACCACCTCAACATGAAGGAGCAGCGGCTCTACTCCGAGCTCCCTCCAGATGTCTGACTCCTCCCCTTATCTCTAAGGCTGAGCCCAGACACCCTACAGAGGAAACTCATTTCAGACGCTTGTATCTGTGATCTCATTCTTTCAGTCACAGAGCTCATGACCATAGCTGAGGGTTGGGACACAGATGGACCAGTAAATAGAAAGCTTTGCCTTCCAGCTCAGCTCCCTCTGAACCACGACGGTTTGGTGCAGCACCCATCACTACATCACTACAGACGCCGCACCAAACCACCGATCCATCTCACGCTCCATTCTCCCCTCACTGTAAACAAGACCCTGAGATACTTGAACTCCTTCTCTTGGTTCAGTAACTCTCTCCCAACCCAGAGGGAACAATCCACTGTTCTCCAGCAGAGAACCATGATCTCAGACTGGGAGGAGCTGACTCTATAAACCGCCCCAGGTCGTGCTGGAGGTCACGGTGTGATGACGCCAACAGAACCACATCATCTGCAAAGAACAGAGACGTAATTCTGAGGTCCCCAAACTGGACCCCTTCCTCCCCCCGGCTGCACCTCAAGATCCTGTCCATGAATATCACCCGGTACCCCGTATTCCAACAGTACCCCCCCAGGACTCCTCAGGGGACGTAGTGGTAAGCTTTCTCCACAAAGAACATGCAGACTGGATGAACAAACTCCTACGACCCTTCCAGCAGCCCTGCGAGGGTAAAGAGCTGGTCCACTGTTCCAGGACCAGCACAGAGTCCACATCACTCCTCCTGAATCTGAGGTCCAACAGTCAGGCGGAGCAGTGTGATACTCCGATAACTGGGCACACCCTCCAGTCCCTTCGTTTGTCTCTTACTTTGAGTTTTGCGATGCCCCTGGGCAACTCCAGAAAAGACAAGAGTCCGACTCCAGTCCAGGAGTTTTGTACCAAAACCAGTTTGGTTCCAGAACCTATGCTGTGGGTGGAGGAGAACCCCACTGCTCCTCCAGCATTACATTGGTTCCTCAGAGGTGATGTTCCACGTCCCCAGAGCTAGAATATGATGTTAGGGGTCAGCATGCCTTGGTCCCTGCTGCCTGGCTGACCTGGTGCCTGACCCCAGTGTCCGTCCCTGTGAGAGGTGGGTCCACAGGGCGGCGGCTCTGGGCTGAGCCCCACAGGTCAAGGCCTTGCCACCAGACGCTCGCTGATGAGCTCCCCTCCCAGGTCTGGGCGCAGGATGGGGACTTGGTTTGTGAGGTGCTCCTCTGGGACCACTTTGCCTCAGGAGGCCCCACTAGGAGCTCCTTCACCGCTCCTACTGGGTCACACTGACTCCTCCAACAGATGGAGGTGGTGACTGTTGGAGGGTCTGTAGACCTGTAAATTAACTTAATTAATAAAAATAGACTGGCTGCTGATGTAGAACTCAGAACACACAGGAAGTTGAGTCTGACTGCAGGTGAAAGGTTTCCGATGATGTGTTGATGATCTGCTTTCAGGAGTCGGACGAAGAACATGATGTGGTATGGAGTGCTTGGAACCAAAGAGCTGCTGCACAGAACCTACAAGAACCTGGAACAGAAGGTTCTGCTGGAGGTGAGACGCAGAACCATTGATACTGGGTCTGCTGGTTTAACTGGTCAATATCAGATTTAACATTGACACCTAACACTTCCTGTGTGTGTGTGTGTGTGTGTGTGTGTGTGTGTGTATGTGCGCACAGTGTGACGGGCGTCCCATCCCCCTCCCCAGTCTGCAGGGCATCGCTGTGTTGAACATCCCAAGTTACGCAGGAGGAACCAACTTCTGGGGAGGAACCAAAGAGGACGATGTGAGAACTGAACCCATCTGTGATTGGTCACTGTCAGTGTCAGGTGATGAGTGATGTCACCTCTCTGTCTGTCTGTGTGTCTCAGACGTTCACAGCTCCGTCCTTCGATGATAAGATCCTGGAGGTGGTGGCGGTGTTCGGCAGCATGCAGATGGCTGTGTCCAGAGTCATCAACCTGCAGCACCACCGGATCGCACAGGTGTGTCTGTTTACCTGTCTGTCTGTCTGTCTGTCTGTCTGTCCAGCCTGCTAACCCTAACCCTCTGTCTCAGTGTCGGACGGTGAAGATCACCATCCTGGGTGATGAAGGTGTCCCGGTGCAGGTGGACGGGGAGGCGTGGGTCCAACCTCCAGGTTACATCAAGATCATCCACAAGAACAGAACCCAGACCCTGACCAGGGACAGGGTGAGTCTAGACCAGACCCTGACCAGGGACAGAGTATGAACCAGACAGGACTCCTACGCCTGTTAACAGACTCAGTTCGGACTCTTTATTTTCTGAATTGGAGGAGGTTTTTTTTTATTTTTATTTTTAAAACTTCTCTCAAGCCGAGAAAAGTGACTTGATGATCAGTGACATCATCAGACTTTAAAGAATACATTAAATGTCTCCTCCTCTGAATGGTCAGAGCTTTGAAACGTGGCGCTAACGCTCACTGAGTCAGTGGAGCGTCGGACTAAAGGACACGCCTCCTGTATTTCAGCTTGTTTAGGGTTTTTATTCTTAATAATCAAACGTCGGTCACCTGTTCGTACGTTTGAGGCTGTTGACCTCCCCGACACTGGACCACGCCCTTACCGTCAACGTGTGTGTTTCAGGCGTTCGAGAGCACCCTGAAGTCGTGGGAGGACAAACAGAAGTGTGAGTTTCTTCGAGCCCCGCCCCCTCAGCCCCCCCTCTCCTCCCAGCCAGAGATCGTCTCTGAAGACGAGGCGTCGCTCGTCAGCGAGTTCGGTCAGGCAGCAGGAGCTCTGATCCACAGGTACCATTGTCTCTTAGACTGAACTCTGTCCTGTTGTATTATGGGATGTTAACATTGTTTTCTGTTTCAGTATCCGGGAGGTGGCTCAGTCTCACCATAGTCTGGAACAGGAACTGGCTCACGCTGTCAACGCCAGTTCAAAGGCCATGGACGTGGTCTACGCTAACTCCAAGAGCTCCGGGGTACGAAACACCACTTCCTGTTGTCAGGGTCTCATTAGAACCGGTCTGTACACACAGAACAGGACCGAGTCACACAGGGGATGATCTATAAACACATTTGGGTACACCTGTCAAACACTGAACCTGTCTCTGTCTCTCTGTCCTCCTGTCTGTCCTCCTGTCTGTCTGTCCAGGCCCTGAGCTGCAGTGTTGTCCTTCAGATGGTCAGTAACGTCAAAGCTTTACTCAGTGAGACTGAACTGCTGCTGGCTGGAAAGATGTCCATGGTAACTGTCCAACTGTCGCCGTCTGTCCTCTCAGATGTCTCAAGTCGCGTTTCCGTTACAGTTGTTCGCAAAATAAAAGCGATATTTCTGAAATTTCGACAAAGTTCAAATGCTACTTGCAGGTGCTTCCACTGAACGGTGTTTTGCAAACTAGCCGTAATTCTTGTAAATTCTCGTCCGCCCCGCGAGGCTTCACTTTGAGGAGGATGGCCGAAAGCGTTATGCGTCTCAGGACACTGATCTCAGCAGCCGCTACGGCTGTTGCTGTACTTATTATTATTATCATGAATAACTGTTAATAATAACTCCGTCTCCTCCTCTGTCCACACATACCACGCCATCTTCCTCGAAATGAACTGGTGGCGTGACCCCCTGCGTCATGTCCGTTGACCCTGGTGACGTGTAAATGTGAAAAAAGTGTTTCCATTACACTTTTGTGATACATTTTTATATCGACACGTCTGAAAAACCACCTCATGAGAGCGTAAAAATGTTTTAGCGATATTTGAGAGGATTTTAGAAATATAGGTGTTTCCATTACCAGTTTTTTATTGCGATATTTAGGTTTCAAAGTCAAAGTCAAAGTCAGCTTTATTGTCAATTTCTTCACATGTGCCAGACATACAAAGGAAATCAAAATTATGTTTCTCACTATCCCACGGTGAGACAAGACAAGGCAAGACATTTCTGACAGTAAAAGTAGACGGTAAAGTGCACAGGCACAACAATAAAGACAGACATATAAAAGGCTAAGACAAACATATCGTAACACTAAGTAAACAATAAATAAAGTACACAGTAACAGACATTAAGGGAATAGATTTAAAAAGTTAAAAAAGTTAAAAGTAAAAAGGTTTTGCGCATTTCCAGGGGTAATGGAAACGTGACTACAGATGTCTCAGATAAAAAAACACTTCACTGTTTGTCAGTGATAACATATAAAGGTTTATACACAGCTCCAAAAACTACTTCAGACATCAGGTCTTTAATGAAGGAATGACTGAAGTGTAAAATGTTTACTGACGTACAATATAGAATTAGTCGAGAACAAAATGTCGTAACAACCAAAATCATCGACCCACTGAGGGCCCACTGCACCAGGAGGAACCCAGGGCCCTCCGCACCAGGAGGAACGGGGCGCCAATGGCGGACCTGCCAGTTCTGGTGTTCTCTGGTGAATGATGGAGCTGCACGGTGCTGGGCTGTGAGCACAGGTCCCTCTAGAGGACGTGGGGCCCTCATGCCACCCTCATGGAGTCTGTTTCTGACAGTGTGGTCAGAAACATGCACACCAGTAGCCTGCTGGAGGTCATTTTGTAGGGCTCAGTGCTCCTCCTGTTCCTCCTCACACAAAGGAGCAGATAGCGGTCCTGCTGCTGGGTTGATGCCCCTCTACGGCCCTGTCCAGCTCTCCTGGTGTAACGGCCGCTCTCCTGGTGTCTGGTATCAACCTGACTGGGCTGCAGGTACCGCCTCATGCTACCAGTAGTGACAAGGACACTAGCAGAAGACCAAACTAGAGAAGAATCAGTCAGGAAGGATAAGGAGAGAGCAACTGTCTGTGGACACACTGATTCACAATCAATATCCATGACGTTTAACTGACTTCCTGTTACACTATGACCTTTCAGACTGTGACCTTTGACACTGTGACCTTGGTGTCTCTGAGCAGTGTGTATTTGTGTGTGTTTGTGTGTGAGCAGCAGCTGGATCCTCCTCAACAGGAACAGTTGAACGCAGCTCTGAACTCGGTGGCTCAGCAGCTCCGTCGCCTGACTGATGTCCCCTGGTTGTGTCCCATCATCGACCCGTCAGACCACGAGGTAAACCGCCGGCACTGCTGCTGGTATCCACAGAAATACTGGACTGAGTGTCAGACTGAAACCAGTAGAGTCCTTTAAGGCAGCGCCCTGGTCCTGGAAAAGTCCTGAACAAATCGTCCTGAAATGTGTCCCTCTCTCTGTCCCTGTGTCCCCATCTGTGTGTCTTCAGGGTCCTCTCACAGATTTCTCAAAACGCAGTCGGAGTGCGAAATTTCGTCTCGTCCCGAAATTTAAAAAAGACAAAAACAACAAGAACAAAGAGACCTGCGCTACTCTGTCTTTGCCAGGTGAGTCCTACCTGTCTCCTGTCTCTGCTAGGTAAGCTCTGTCTTCCTGTTCCCTGTCTCTGCTAGGTAAGCTCTGTCTTCCTGTCCCCTGTCTCTGCTAGGTAAGCTCCGTCTTCCTGTCTCCTGTCTCTGCTGGGTAAGATCTCTCAACCTGTCTCCTGTCTCTGCTAGGTAAGCTCTCTTTACCTGTCCCTTGTCTCTGCTAGGTAAGCTCTGTCTTCCTGTCTCCTGTCTCTGCTGGGTAAGCTCTGTCTTCCTGTGTCCTGTCTCTGCTCGGTAAGCTCTGTCTTCCTGTCCCCTGTCTCTGCTCGGTAAGCTCTTTCTTCCTGTCTCCTGTATCTGCTGGGTAAGCTCTGTCTTCCTGTCCCCTGCCTCTGCTAGGTAATCTCTGTCTTCCTGTCCCCTGTTTCTGCTAGGTAAGCTCTCTCAACCTGTCTCCTGTCTCTGCTAGGTAAGCTCTCTCAACCTGTCTCCTGTCTCTGCTAGGTAAGCTCTGTCTTCCTGTCCCCTGTCTTTGCTAGGTAAGCTCTCTCAATCTGTCTCCTGTCTCTGTTGGTTTCAGTCAATCTGTATTTTGTTGAAATCAGGGTCACTTTTCTCTCACACTGCTGGGGGTGTTTCCTGTCTGTCTGATCCACTTCCTGTTGGTGTCTCAGTTCATCAGTGGGGGACGGAGGAGGTGGGGGCGTGGCTGGACTTTCTTTGTCTTACTGAATATAAGGACATCTTTATTGGACACGACGTTCGTGGAGCTGAGCTCATCCACCTGGAGAGGAGGGACCTGAAGGTACCGCTACTAGCTCTGATCGTTGACTGCTAACTGCGCCGAGTCATTAGCTCTAAATTGCTAACTGTGCTGTGTCATTGTTTGGAGAACTAACTGTATGTTGGTCACTTCTTGTCACTAACTTCCTGTACCTGTGTTCCCGTTCAGGACCTCGGGGTGACGAAGGTCGGTCACATGAAGAGGATCCTTCAGGGAATCAGAGAGCTCAACAGGAACAGCAGCGCCAGCGAGGCGTGACCACCGTCAGGTGACCGCCGTTATTATTCTGATGACATCACACCCAGCCATTGATGATTGCTGATATTGATCTTTAATCAGACTGTTCCTTGTTGTCATAGCGACGGCTGTCTGCTCTCCTCCTACCTCTGCTGCCATCGACCACCTCGACCACCTGACCTGACCTCTGACCTCTGACCCTGTGACATCACATCACATCTGAAGCTACCTGTGATTGGACCAGGACACCTTCTGAGAGCCAATCAGACGATCCATAAAGTGCCTTGACGTCTCCTCCTCTGACCAATCAGGGTCCAGGACGTAGAGGTTTGGGGGGGGCGTGACCGTTGACGGACCGACGGAGAAGTTTCATTAATCTTCAAATCACTCTGAGAAAATTCTTTATTAAAGTTTTTTAAGGATCTAAACGCACCCAACAGGTCGGCGTTCTGACGTCCAGACTCCAGCACTGTCTCTGCTCACCGAGTTTGAGCCAGATCTGGTCCGTCCACGGCTCAGGACTGTGATCTACCTGCCACTTCTGACCAATCAGAACATTCCCTGGTCCTGGACACGTCGGACCAGGACGCAGCAGAACCCTTTACTTTTTATTTTAAGAGGACAACAGCAACACTGTGAGGGGACAGACACTGTGAGGGGACGGACACTGTGAGAGTCCTTCAGAGGGACATTTGTACTTAAATACATATTTATTTCTTCTGTGGTTACAGTCGTCTTTAAAACAGACGAGACGCTCCTGAACTCATCATCGGTCTGATGAAGACCACGGTCCCATTAGTCAATGAAGACGAGCTGTGTCTCCTGTCTGATGTCATTTCCTGTCTGTTCAACAATAACAGGAAACAGTTTGAACCAACATGGAGTCTTTGACGTCTTTAAGGGACCAAACAGTTTGTGATGGACGAGACGTGTTTGTGTTCAGATCAGACGAAGCCTTAAACACTTTCAGCCTTTCATCAAATAAAGTTCACTCCTTCATATCAGACGTTGTTTCATGGCTTCACTTTGTTCTTACAGCCAACAGACCAGAATAACCCTGTCATCCACACAGGCTGATGGATTCACCAGTTCATTAAGGGTAAAACCTGTCGTCAGTTTCTAAACAACAAAACGTCTCATCTCCAAAGGTAAGGGTCACAACAGGAAGTACATGTTGATGATGTCAGAGGAGGCAGCCCTAATAAGAGCTGGGTTTCAGTCACGTGATTATGATGACGCGCGAAGGCGGGGCGATTTCAAATGGAGGGCAGGAAGTAAACATCTGTAGCCTAAACATGGAGGAAACCATAGTAGAGAGCCCGTACTGTGCGTGTTTATATAAAGAATTAAAAGATATGCTGGACGTGACCATATCTCATCAAAACAAGTGAGTTTTCAACAGACATAAAAGACATACCAACAGTCGAGGCCGTTGATATAACTAATTATCTGGTCCTTCAAACGTCTTACTACACAAGACAACAAATGAAGGCCTACAAGAGTTTAGAGGCTTACAATTTTTTTGTCTGCGGGTGGGTCCACAACCTTGGGACCAAACAAGTCAAGGATGATCACCATTTGGTCTTCGCCAGGGTGAGTGTTCTTATATTGTTTTATGTGTTAAGGTGCTAGCAGTAGCGCCTATAATGTCAACAAACATGCAACACATCTTAACGACGATGTTAGCCTGACAGTCGTTTATGTTTCAAGGTAAACCACTCTCAGAGATCAAACGAAACACCTCTGAAGACCTGGATTATTGCGAAGGAGGATGGAGAAGTCATTGCATGGCAGGGTAAGGCTAGGATGTTTACCACGAGAACGAACACACACACACGACCTGCAAGCATACTGCCAATGTACTTTAAGAAATAATGTTAATTAATGTAGAGCGCTACTCCATATTAGTATAAGAAGGCTATATTGCACATAATAATATCTGAGGTTTTAAAAAGTGTCATTCTATTCACAGACTGTCAGAATCATGTTCTCATGTAGGAGCAGTTCTTTTTTCCATTGAAGCTGTTGTAAAGATGTGAGATACAGCTTCCTGCACAACAGAGCAGTGCCAGTGTCTGATGCCATCACATGTAAAGAAGCTAGGGTAACAGCAGTTCACAATCACAGTCACAATTTCCCTGTGAGAGGAGCTAAGACAGCAAAGACCCTCATAAACACAGTCTGGCGTCTCAATCCTGTGATGATAGCCTTACCTGTTTTCCTCACAGCTGTCAGATAAAAGCCAGATTTATACTGCATATAGATATGTTATGGACCACAGACGTGGACGTAATGATCTTCTTTGTGTTAACTTATTTTCAGATTCCTGCTGCGCCACTAGCTCTGATTGACTTCTCCTCTGCAAAATCCAAAAAACAAAAGCTTGACCGTTCCCTTGATGGCAGGACAACTAAAAACAAGGTTGAGAAATCACTTCCATGCCCAAGAGTGAAGAGAGGGTCGGAAACATAAGCAAACACTGCCCAAGGAGTGCAGCACTGATGGCTAGGGAGCCTTACTATAAAGAATTCATCCCCAAATCTACCATGCTTCCTAAAACTGTTGTTGAATACAGAACACCAGAGACTTTGCAGCTACGCCCCAAAGAGCTTGGAGAGCTATGCCAGGATTTCCAGCTAGAAGAGCTCACCCTGTCCCAGGTCCAGGTAGTAGAGAGGGCAACTCAAAGTCAGAGTGCAAGCAAGGTTTGGTTTAGCCAAAGAGCTGGACGCATAACTGCCTCTAAGCTGAAACAAGTTCTTCAGACCAAGCCCCAGCAACCATCCAAGAGCTTGATCAAGGCCATGCTACCCAGAAGCATGTAGGTTCACCACAGCTGCTACAAGGTATTTAGGGTTTGAATTAGGGAAATGCAGAGGTATGAAGTGGGAGGAGAGTGCATACCACAATTATAAAGCTGTGGTCCACACTTCAGTGAGAATTTTTTTACTGTTTTCATAGTTAATTCGTGGTTTGGACAGCCCTGAAGGGTCAACATTAGTTACTGGGTTGTAAGGTTAGGGTTACGCAGGATTGGAACTAAGCATAGGGGTTAGGGCAATGGCATTTAAATCACTGAACTGGCTCTACACAGCCAATACTAAGTCATAATTTCCTTTTCATGTTTTGCATGTGTACTGTGTAGTTATGGATGCAAACATGAGACACAAGCCAGAGGAGCGTATGAGAAGCTGATGGGTTTGGAGCATGCAGGCTTCTCCTGTATGGACAGTGGTCTCTGGCTGAACCCAAGTGGCCTTACATGGGGTCCTCCCCTGATGGGACTGTCGCTTGTGACTGTCACATAACTGGCATCTGTGAGATTGAGGTAATATTACCTTAAAGCCCCTAAATCTTTCAGAGTTGATAAAGAAATAAAGAACAAGATGGGGCGATATGTTATGGTTGTAGGATCTATAGGGGATGTGAATATTTCAATACTGAATGTATATGCACCAAATGAGGAAAAAGAGTCATTTTTTAAACTGATTGCCAAATTGATTGCCAGTGAAGCAAAAGGGATGATACTACTGGGGGGTGATTTCAACACAGTGCAAAATGGCAGATATGATAGGTTGCCTCCAGATCAGGGGCCGAGCACAAAGAAATCCAGAGTTTTGAATAATGTTACAAAAGAGCTTGGACTTACTGATCCATGGAGAGAGAACAACCCAAAAAGCAAAGACTATACGTTCTATTCAAATCCACATGGTAGCTACTCGAGGATAGATTTTTTTTTATGTTTCACAACAGCATATGCACAAGGTTCTGAAATGTGATATACATAATATAACTATTAGTGATCATGCCCCTATCACACTAACTATGGCCCTGGATAATGAACCCATGTTTAGATATTGGAGACTGAATGTATCACTGTTGTCCTCTGACACTGTAGTACAGGAAATAAAGCAAACTCTAACAGAATACTTTCGAATTAATGATAACGGTGAGGTCTCACCATCAATATTGTGGGAGGGAGGGAAAACTGCTAGAGACAAACTGGATGAACTCTTAACATTTAAAGCTAAAGGATCTCTGCGCTTTTTTAAGTCAGAGATATTATGAAATGGGTAACAGAGCCAATCGGCTATTAGCATTCCAACTTAGAAAGGCCCAAACAAACAGAGTAATCCCAAAAATAAAACATCCCACATCTAAACAAGTCCTGAGGAAACCAAAAGAAATTGTTGAAGCATTTGCAGATTACTATAAAAATTTATATGATGACCCTGAAACTGATCTTGGCGAGAGTGAAACAAAAGCCTCCCTTAGAAAGATAAATTTACCAACTCTGTCAGAAGAAGAGTAATCTGAAATGATTGAGCCAATCTCTACACAAGAAATATCAGACATTATAAAAACTCTTAAAAATAACAAATCACCGGGGACGGATGGGTTTCCAGGGGAGTTTTATAAAAGCTTCAGGGAGGAGATCACGCCTGTGTTAAATAAAGTATTTAACTATGCTCTAACATCGGGAGACCCTCCTAAATCGTGGTCGGAAGCCATCATATCTGTTCTGCACAAGGAAGGAAAGGATCCACTCTTATGTGAAGGATATAGGCCTGTGAGTCTACTATGCAATGATTTAAAAATTCTTACGAGTATAATGGCAAAAAGAATGCAGAAACATATAACTAAATTGATTAAAACTGATCAAACTGGGTTCATCCCAGGAAGGCAGGGAGCAAACAACATAAGGAGGATATTAAATATTATTACAAACACAAAATATAGATCTGAACCTTCTATGCTACTTAGTCTAGATGCCCAGAAGGCTTTCGATAGAATGAGGTGGAGCTTTCTATATCAGACACTATCAGCTTTTGGGTTTCACCAGGATTTTATCGAGTGGGTAGGAAAAATTTACAAGGATCCCAAATCACGAATTAGAATTAATAGTTGCTGCTCAGACTTCTTCTTCTTCAAAAGAGGAGTCAGACAAGGTGATTGTTTGAGTCCGTTACTGTTTGCTGTAAGTATTGAACCATTAGCCGAATCAATAAGACAAAACAATCGAATAATGGGAATAAGGGATGAAGGGGGGCGGGAACATAAAACATCTTTGTTCGCAGATGATTTGTTAGTGCTTTTGAGCAACCCATCCCTATCAGTACCAGCTCTGTTGGAGAATCTTAAGGAATATGGAGGACTCTCAGGCTATCTGACCAATGAAAGCAAATCAGTTGCTGTGACGATCTCAGGTGAATGTCCAGCAGAACTAAAAGAAAAGGTTGATTTTAAATGGACGGAGAAAGGGTTCAGATACCTAGGTGTTATTATCACTCCTCATGTCACACAGTTATATGATGCTAATTATGTAAAATTGATAGATGAAATTAAGAAAGATCTGGAAAGATGGGAGATTTTACCCCTGACTCTCACAGGGAGAGTGGAAACAATTAGAATGAATATCTTGCCTAGACTATTATTCCTCTCCCAGTCACTTCCAATTATGGTTCCTGGTTCCACCTTTAAAATGTTAGACAAAAGTACAGCAAAATTTCTATGGCAAAACAAGAAAGCCAGAATTAAATATAAATTACTCCTTTCCCCTAAAGATAAAGGAGGTTTGAATCTACCTAATTTAAAGAACTACTACTGGGCAGCTCAACTTAGAGCACTCATACTGTGGATGACTAAAGACAAAGATTCAATTTGGGTGGAAATGGAGCAAAGTGCATGTCCAAATGTGTCCTTAGAATTGCTATTGTTTTTGCCCAGGATGATGCAAAAGAAGTTCAAGATAAAGAATGATTGGGTCAAAGAAACAATGAGAATATGGACAATAATACAAAAAAAATTAGATATTTCTAGATCTGTAAGCAGAGCAACGAAAATTGCAAAAAACCCAGATTTCATACCATGTACTCTAGACTCAGGATTTGAGAAATGGACAGATGATGGGCTGATATTTATAGCGCAAATGTTTAAAGGGCAGATTTTGAAATCATTTGAACAGCTCAAACATGAATTTAATTTAACGAATATGGATTTTTATAAATATCTACAATTGAGACACTACCTCCACACACACAGTGATTGGGAGAAATTATCCCAGGAACCAACTAAAGTTGAGGAGTTGTTCATGTCATATTCAGAGGGAGAATCAAAAAAAGGGCTTATTTCGAAATTGTACAAAGCAATACAGGGTGAATCCAGTGTGAATAATATGGCTGTCAAAGAGAAGTGGGAATTGGAAGCTAATATAATAATAAGGGACAATGACTGGGAGGAATCATTCCAATCTGGACATAAATTAACCAACAGTCCAACATGGAAGGAGTTTGAGTGGACGGTGAAGATGCAGTATTTTAACACTCCATCTATCACTCCTAAATATAGTAACACATCTGATCTATGCTGGAGGAACTGTGGGAAAGTGGGTGATTTTACGCATATATTTTGGGATTGCCCTAAGATTCTAGATTTTTGGAAATCTGTTCAAGGGGAATTAAGGGGAGCTCTGGGTATCAACCTACAGCTTGATCCATCCATATATATACTTGGTATAATGCCTGATGATCTGATGGACAGCGAATGCATCTACTTGCTGAGAGTCTTGCTCCTAATAGCAAAGAAAAGTATCACAATCTCTTGGTTGAATCCACAACCTCCCAATATAAAACAATGGAGAGACAGAGTAAGACAGGTGACCACTATGGAAAGAATTACAACTAGACTACAACTGAAATTAGATACATATGAGAAAAGATGGGAACCAATAATACAAATGATATCAGGAACCTAAGCACCTCTGTAAATTTTGCTTTCTTTGTTTATTTTTATTAATTATTTATTTTAAATTATTTAGCTCTTTGAAACTGTCTTTGTATATTAATTTGCCTTTTTTTCTGTGTGTGTGTATGCATATTTATTCTCAGCAGCAAACAATGTCTCTGTATTGTAGAGTGCACTTGAATGTGTTGTACAGGAGGGAGTTGGAGTACTGAATAAGTACTGCAGTATGTAAATTGCTGAGACCTGTATATATGTTATTGTGTGTAAAGTGGCCTATTGGACGCAGCTGTAACTGAGATGAATATGATAATTTTATGTACATCTTCATGTATTTTGAATATGTGGAATAAATATTAAGTTCAAAAAAAGAAAAAAGCCCCTAAATCTTCAGTCCGAGTTGAGTCTCCAGTCTTCAACTGAGCAAAAAGACAGAAAATATCTTTGCTAATCTGTTGTTCACGTGTCCTTCTCACTGTGATTTCAGTGCCCACATTCTTACCAAGATGTGGCCAATCTGCGCCTGTGTGCTGCCTCATCAATGATGGGGATAATGTCAAGTCATGATTATTACTATCAACTTCAGGAACAGCTTCACATTATAGATGCGGAGTGCTGTGACTTTGTGGAACCGTAATGATGTTTTTGTTGAAAGGATTTTGCCGGATTTTGAACTTTGGGATGATGCAGTTCCTGAAGCTGAGTGTTTTTTTAGAAGCTGTAAACTTCCAGAAGGACTGGGACAGCACTTTACAAACTCACATGACACACGAGCCTGATGTGATGTTTTTGTTTTTCTTGATAATTCTTCTGTACCTTATTCAGTCCACATTTTTCTTTTTCTTTTATTTAGTTAGTTATTTTACTCTTATCTATCTTCTCAAGCTTATTGTATAATCTGTATTTATTTACTGTTATTTTTAATATTATTTTTCTCCTTTAAACTTTTTATCTATACTTTTTTGTTTTTCACCGTGAACCATATGAATGTTAACTGCTTTCATCCTTGATCTTCATTTGTATTCATCCTTGTATTTTACATTTTTCTATCCCAAAAAAAAGGTCCAGGCACTCTTGAAAACGGGCTGTGTGATATATTGCTGTTATATCAGTACTGTTGTATGAGACAAGATAACACTTTGAATATTGTTAAGATTAAATGCCATTGAGAAGACAGAATAATATGTGGTGGTTTATTTACAAGATTAATTAAAATTTTCAACAATTGTTATAATGAAGAGAAGAATATGATGTGCAACAATAAACTGGAATCCATTTCATTATATATAATACAAGTAAAATTGTACACAATTGGACTAGACGATAAAAATGTTACATTTGAAAACATTTTACAGACTGATGTGTGTCAGGTCTCAGGTACTACTACTCCACCCTGTCCTCCAACTTATCATCATCAGGGCCAAGCAGCAGGGACACTACTACTATACTCCTCCCCCTCCCTCGTTCTGTGAGCCAAGCAGGTGTTCCAGACCAACCTGTGTGAGGGCTCAGGTACTGGGCTGACTGATTATTGCCACCACCCCCGCCCCCCCCCCCCCTCCTTAATCCAATGGGACAACAGACTCCCAAATATTAGACAAGGCACAGCAAATAACCCCGATCTTGTCCATCAATGCTAGTGCCTCATCTGGTTTTTTTTTGCTATGTTCTCTGTGGGCATAGCCCTGCTTTGCAGAATTTGATATTTTCTTCGGACTAAACCGATGACTCAACATGAATACGCAGATTAGCAACTTTTCTAGTTTCTGCTACGTCATACACCGACAGCTGTTTTCTCCCTTTGGTATCTGTAGTGAAGCACAGTAAAATCCCACACTATCACCACTATTGAACCCACGGTCTGCTGGGACAATATCTCCAGGTAACAGGTTTGTTAGGGGGCCACTCTCATTTGTGATCTCTTTATTGCTGACTCTCCCTTCCCCAGGCACAAGATATGTAAGTGACATATCCTTGGGGTGCAACACCAATCAGAAATGTTACAGTATGGTGATGCTTGTAGTTTGACCACGTTTCAATCAATCAATCAATTCAATTTTATTTATAAAGCCCAATATCACAAATCACAATTTGCCTCAGAGGGCTTTACAGCATACAACATCCCTCTGTCCTTAGGACCCTCACAGCAGATAAGGAAAAACTCCCCAAAAAAACCCCTTTAACGGGGAGAAAAAAATGGTAGAAACCTCAGGAAGAGCGACTGAAGGAGGGATCCCTCTTCCAGGACGGACAGACGAGCAATAGATGTTGTACAGGACAGATCAATATAATGAATTAACAGTAATCCATATGACACAATGAGACATAAGGAGAAACAGATATTATATTAATAATATGATTATATATGTATGTGACAATAATGATATGTGTATAATAGTCCAGGTATGACTAATAGTAACAGCAGCAGTGGGAGGCATCAGGCAGGACCACGGCAGCAGCACAACACCACCTAACAGGAAGGTGATTCCACAGAAGAGGAGCCTGATAGCTGAAGGCTCTGGCTCCTGTTCTACTTTTGGAGACTTTAGGGACCACAAGTAACCCTGCATTCTCAGAGCGCAGTGTTCTGGTGGGATAATAGGGCACTATGAGCTCTCTGAGATATGATGGAGCCTGATCATTTAGAGCTTTGTAAGTTAAGAGAAGGATTTTAAATTCAATTCTGGATTTTACAGGGAGCCAGTGCAGAGAGGCTAAAACAGGAGAAATGTGATCTCGTTTCTTAGTTCCTGTCAGTACACGTGCCGCCGCGTTCTGGATTAGCTGGAGAGTTTTCAGGCACTTATTAGAGCTACCTGATAACCAATGGACCAATTTTTCAGCATCTTTTAGTGACAGGATAGGCCTAATTTTCACAATATTACGCAGATGATAAAATGCAGTCCGAGACGTTTGTTTTAAATGGGAGTTAAAAGACAAATCTTGATCAAATATTACGCCGAGGTTTCTTACGGTGGTGCTAGAGCCCAGAGCAATGCCATCCAGAGAAACTATATCATCAGATAAAGAGTTTCTGAGCTGTTTGGGGCCAAGAACAATAACTTCAGTTTTGTCTGAATTTAACATCAGGAAATTGGTGCTCATCCAGGTTTTTATATCTTTAAGGCATTTCTGAAGTTTAGTTAATTGATCCGTTTCTTCTGGTTTTATCGATAAATACAACTGTGTATCATCCGCATAGCAATGGAAATTGATAGAGTGATTTCTAATGATGTTACCTAAGGGAAGCATATATAGAGTGAATAGAATTGGTCCGAGCACTGAACCTTGAGGTACTCCAAAACAAACTTTAGTACGTGAAGATGATTCATTATGAACGTGAACAAACTGAAAGCGATCGGATAAGTACGATTTAAACCAGCTTAGTGCAGAACCATTAAGGCCAATTGAATGTTCCAGTCTCTGTAGCAGAATTTGATGGTCAATTGTGTCAAATGCGGCACTAAGATCTAGTAAAACAAGTACAGAGACGAGTCCTTTGTCTGAAGCAATCAGAAGATCATTTGTAATTTTAACTAGTGCTGTCTTGGTGCTATGATGGGCCCTAAATCCTGACTGAAATTCCTCAAATAAATTGTTATCATGGAGAAAGTCACACAGCTGGTCTGCGACTACTTTCTCAAGGATCTTTGAGAGAAAGGGAAGGTTGGATATAGGTCTGTAATTGGCTAACACCTCTGGATCCAATGTGGGCTTTTTTAACAGAGGTTTAATTACAGCTACCTTAAAAGACTGTGGTACATAGCCTGTTAATAAAGATATATTGATCATGTCTAGTATGCAAGTGTTAACTAAAGGTAAGACTTCCTTAAGTAGCCTAGTTGGGATGGGGTCCAATAGACATGTTGATGACTTGGATGAAGAAATCATTGATGTTAATTGCTGAATAGAAATCAGGGAGAAGCAATCTAGATATGTATCAGCACTTATAGCTGTGTTTGAAGGCAGATTAGTGCTGTTAGAGGGCAGGAGGTCATGAATTTAGCCTCTAATAGTTACAATTTTGTCATTAAAAAAGCTTATAAAATCATTACTGCTAAGAGCTAAGGAATACAAGGCTCAATAGAGCTGTGACTCTCTGTCAGCCTGGCTACAGTGCTGAAAAGAAACCTGGGGTTGTTCTTATTTTCTCCTATTAATGATGAGTAATAGTTTGCTCTGGCATTGCGGAGGGCTCTCCTATATGTTTTTAGACTATCTAACCAGATTAAATGAGAATCTTCCAGTTTGGTTAATCGCCAATTCCTTTCAAATTTTCGCGACATTTGCTTTAATTTTCTGGTTTGGGAGTTATACCAGGGAGCAAACTTTCTTTGCTTTGCGAACTTCTTTTTAAGAGGTGCTACAGAGTCAAAAGTTTGTGCTTGGGCTAGTAAATTAGAAGGCTTCTCAAGAAATACTTCAAAACAGTCAATTATCACAGCAACTTTACATCCAAACGCCTGTCTGAATGCCACTGGCACTGTAGCTTGAAGTACATGTCGCTCTGGCCACTCAATTTGAAATTCTAATCTTTCATGAAGTATGTCAGTTACTTTATGCCAAACTCTAGAAGCCGTGGACAGAGAGATCTTGAACCTGAAAGCTAAACCTTTCAGCGGGAGATGAAGTCTCAGCAAAACTAAAATAAACTGCACAGACTTAGGACCCAAGGTGATGTAAGGTTCGCACAGCTCAAAAATCTGAATTAAAACTAAAAAGTTGGGGAGCCCCCTGTAGAGCTTTGTCTTGTCCTCGTTTTTTTCAAAGGACTCCTGGTTGAACTGTGTGTCCAGTGCTTTGGCTCGAAGATCTCCCAGCTCTGTTGTGTTCTGTCTCAGAACATCCTCCATCTTCTCAATGTCATCCATCGTTAGCTCAGTCTGGCATCCGGCATCTGCACAGCCTGCAATAAAGCAGTGGGGAGCATAATTAGGTAATTCATGCATATCGTATGTGAGTTCTATGGTCTGATTATACAGGCTGATTTTATGAAAATCACATTTGTAACATCCAATAATAATGCTGGTTACACACCTTAGCACCATCATTTACCTTGATCAATTGATGTCCCATTCCCACTGATGTCCTCTGATTGTGGGTTGTTGTCAGCTGGCTGTGTCGGTTCGGAGGTCCCAGCTGTCAGCATCAGATCCGTGCTCATACCCGGGCTTTCAGCTGTTTGTTGAAGAGCCAACATGGCCTCTGCACATTCCGACCGTCTTTGTTGGTCTTCCTTGAGCTTCATCCTCTGCTCGCGTTGATGACATGCCTCTGATTTGGGCTTAGTTTTTTGGTAACCAAGGTTGACCGTCGGAGCCCAGTCTACCGACTCAACGTCACCCAAAGCACTAGGGCAGCCTACAAAGTCCCAGTAAAGTCCATATTAGACTTGCTACCGGTAACTTAATAATCATTACTAAGTAAATCAGCATTTAACAACAACCAAATGCTATATAAGCACAGCCACAAAAAAACAAGTTAGCTAGCTAACGTACCTCCAACGAAATGGTCACTGCATACACGGGCATTGGCAGACTTTGCTCCTTCCGACCGCAGACGTAGGTTTAACATCCACTTTTTATGGCGTTGTTCAGTTAGCTTTTTACATTTCTCACCTTTATGGACTACAACCTTTGGTATTCTACAAAATCGCTTTCCCTTCTCTCTGTTTGAACGATTGGAGCAGCTGTGAACTGCACAAAACAGGCATTTTCTCAGACGGCAGATCCAGCAAATTCACTTCCTGCCCTCCATCTGAATTTCACGCTCTCATGATTCAACAATGTGACGTCACGTGAAACCCTCCTATTAAGGAACTCCTTAAAGTTAAACCATTAATAAAAGACTGTAAGGTAGGATTTTTCTTAAAGTCCAAGTTAAGGGTTCCTTAAAATAAAATCACTTACACAAAACACCCTTAAGCTTCCTCCTTAAAGTTTCCACCTCAGATGATGATGTCAGAGGAGGCGGAGTCACAGCTGCTGACAAAACAATGAGCGCGTCAGCAGCAGGTCGACGTGTTAAAACTTCTCAGACTGTCAGAGAGCCAGACGAGGTTCAGGTGCTGAGAGGAGACAGCTTCAGTCAGACCAGGACCAGGGTCAGGACCAGGACCAGGACCAGGAGTGGGACAAGGATAAGGGCAAGGATCAGAACAGGACCAGGGTCAGAACAGGCTCAGGATCAGCATTAGGATGAGGATCAGGACCAGGATTAGGTTCCGGATCAGGTTCAGGTGTTGAGAGGAGACAGCTTCAGTCAGACCAGGATCAGAACAGGACCAGGATCAAGGTCAGATCTGCGTCAGGACCAGGACCAGCTGCTGTGCCTTCAGGTTGTTCCTCTGCAGTGTGACCACCAGGAGGCGTGGTTTTGTCCTTCCTGTGTATTTAATGGATAATTTAAGTGTTAATCCGGAGGCTGTTTGTTGAGGTGCCCCCTGCAGGCCTTCACTGTAACTACAGGCTGTTCATGTAGACAAACAGGAAGTGACCGAACGTTTCCATCTCTGTTTGCAGCTCACTTCCTGTCTGGTTTTTCGGAATAAAAGCTGTACAAACATGAGGCAGTTTGTTTGAGTTAAAGGTTGAGTTTAAGGTGTTTTTAAAGCAAAGGTTGAGTTTGAAGTGTTTTTAAAGGGAAGGTTGAGTTTAGGGGTTTTTAAAGCAAAGGTTGAGTTTGAGGTGTTTTTAAAGCAAAGCTTGAGTTTGAGGTGTTTTTAAAGCGAAGATTGAGTTTGAGGTGTTTTTAAAGCAAAGGTTGAGTTTAAGGTGTTTTTAAAGCAAAGGTTGAGATTAAGGTGTTTTTAAAGCAAAGCTTGAGTTTGAGGTGTTTTTAAAGCAAAGCTTGAGTTTGAGGTGTTTTTAAAGCGAAGATTGAGTTTGAGGTGTTTTTAAAGCAAAGGTTGAGTTTAAGGTGTTTTTAAAGCAAAGGTTGAGTTTGAGGTGTTTTTAAAGCAAAGGTTGAGTTTGAGGTGTTTTTAAAGCAAAGGTTGAGTTTAAGGTGTTTTTAAAGCAAAGGTTGAGTTTGAGATGTTTTTAAAGCAAAGGTTGAGTTTGAGGTGTTTTTAAAGCGAAGGTTGAGTTTAAGGTGTTTTTAAAGAGAAGGTTGAGTTTGAGGTGTTTTTAAAGCAAAGATTGAGTTTGAGGTGTTTTTAAAGCGAAGATTGAGTTTGAGGTGTTTTTAAAGCGAAGATTGAGTTTGAGGTGTTTTTAAAGCAAAGGTTGAGTTTGAGGTGTTTTTAAAGCAAAGGTTGAGTTTGAGGTGTTTTCAAAGCAAAGGTTGAGTTTGAGGTGTTCTTAAAGCAAAGGTTGAGTTTGAGGTGTTCTTAAAGCAAAGGTTGAGTTTGAGGTGTTTTTAAAGCAAAGGTTGAGTTTGAGGTGTTTTCAAAGCAAAGGTTGAGTTTGAGGTGTTCTTAAAGCAAAGGTTGAGTTTGAGGTGTTTTCAAAGCGAAGGTTGTGTTTGAGGTGTTTTTAAAGCAAAGGCTGAGTTTGAGGTGTTTTTAAAGTGAAGGTTGAGTTTGAGGTGTTTTTAAAGTAAAGGTTGAGATTGAGGTGTTTTTAAAGTGAAGATTGTGTCCTTGGCGTAGGCTTCTTGCACTCGTTTCGGCTCCAGAGGTTGTATTGTCTGTTTCCTCTTCATCGTTCTTTGTTTAACAAATCAACGGAGAAGAAACGCAGCAAATAAAAGACTTCGTCTTCGGGTGTTGACCTGTCCAAGATGGCTGTGTAGGTGAAGCGTTGGTGACGTCACTTTTCCCGTTTTTCCATAATTTAAGATTGCAGAAGGTAAAACTTACTGCAGAGTGAGCTTAAAGCAACATGTCAATAAAGATCACTACTTTACTCGTAACCCTTCTCAAAATCCACGAGAGAAATGCAGCAGGGAACTTCAGAGCCAACCAAGATGGCGGATTCACCTCTGCAAGACTGAACTTCAGGGAATCACGTCTGTCCTCGAGAGTCTTGCTACTGACATTTCGGGGGTTAAAAAGGGAGTCGAGACGGTGACGGGGCGAGGCAGCAGGATCAACCAGGCTGAAACGAGAATCTCCAAACTCGAAGATGAAGAGGTAAAGCGGGCTCTCGTGGTGAGTGACCTCGTTAAACAGAAGGTAACAGCGCTGGAAGGCTTTTCTCGCTGCTAAAACATTCGTGTTGTGTTTGTGAAGGAAGGAATGGAGGGGCGCGACTGGGACACTTTCATGAAAACACTGCTGGACGAGGCTCTGGACATAGATGCCCATGAGTGGTACGAAGTGGACAGGATTCACCGGGTGGGACCCCGACCCAGTGAGAACTCCAGGCCAAGACATATCGTGGTCCTGTTCTTATGAGACAAGGCCAAGGCAGCTACTTATTGGCGGCGAGAAGAAGAAACAAGTTTCGTGGGACGGATCCAGGCTCTTCTTTTTCCAGGATTATGCACAAGAGAAGCGCAAAAAGTACAAGGAGGTGAAACGGCTTCTACGACAACGCAACGTGGAATTTGCCCTGAGATATCCGGCAATACTGTGTTTTTCACTGGGCAGCCGGCGCCACGAGATTTCGTGTGCTGCAGATGCTGAAGCCTCTCTCAGGAGCGGGGGGCCAAGCCGAGCCGAGGCGGATTAAAATGTGCTTCAATCAGTCTTAAACGATCGTTACTGAATGGTTTGTTTTGAGCAAGGACCAACGGACCTGCAGACGTGGACATGATATTGATTCTTCCACGGAAATACTTCATTTTGTCTTCACTTTATTTTCTTACATTAAGGACAACGGCATTCTGCCGCAACTGAACCGAGAGCACCTGTGAAACACTGAATGTATTAGAAATGTAGGCAATGATACGATTGCTGTAGGCGAGTGAGGGATGTTACTATGGACAACACTTGTCGACCCACTAAGCTCAGTGCAGCAGGTATTACGGCCATAGATGTGCTCTGCTGACATGTGGAGGCTGCTGCTGAATATGCCTTAATCAAAACAATTATGAACAAGGAGAGAGATCATAGAGTAAAACAGATGCAGTCTCAAAACATTGATACTGATAATAACCTCATTATAAATAACACATTCAGGTCTGTTTATGTCCCAGGGTAACATCCACACCGTCGCCCTGCCCGTCTTAACACAGGGTGATAAATTGTTATTAGAGGAAGTTATCTCTATTGATGAAATTAAAACAGCAATTTTAGGTCTCAGTGAAGGGAATGAAAGATGACCTCACCCCAAGACTACTGTGTGTTCATCGAGACGCCTCACAAAGAGGCCGGTTACCAGAAAGTATGAGGTCAGCTGTAATTACACTTGTGCATAAAAAGGGGAGGGATCCACAACAGTGCGGTAATTACCGTCCAATATCTCTAATTCACGTGGATGAAAACTTTTAGCACCCAGACTTGAAGAGGTAGCCCCTCTACTTACACACCAGGATCAGGTCGGCTCTATCCGAGGCAGGAACTCTGCAGATCATCTGTTGCATATTATGTGGAGGACAAGAAATGATGACACACCGATCACTGCCTTCTCTTTAGATGCCGAGGAGAGTGGTGTTCCCCTTTTTGTTTTGTGCTCTTGAAAAATTTTGTTTTAGTCTAGTATTTAGAAAATGGGTGGGATTAATGTATCAAATGGGATTATGTCTCCTCAAATGAAGCTGAATCGTGGGGTGAGGCAAGGTTCACCTCTATCAGCCCTACTTTTTGCTATATTCCTCAAACCCTTAGCTTTGCCTTAAGACATAACATTAATATAAAGGTATACAGGCCGGGGAGAAGAGCAGAAGCTTCTGCTTTACGCTGACGATGTTTTATGGCCGTCCAGCAGCCCAGAGACAGCTGTGCCAGAAATTTGTACAGTTATAGATTCATGCTCTGAAATATCTGGTTAGTCAGTCAAGTGGTTTAAATCTGAGGCCTTTGTCCTGCACATGTCAATAGTAACTGGAAATTTAGATGGAAACCAGACGGCTTGGTATATGTGGGTATCAAACTAACACCAGGACTTCAGAACATAATGGAAGCCAACATTTCCCCAGTTATTCAAAAAAACAAAAATTGTTATAAACTGGGATAAAATAAATATTTCCTTGATAGGCAGAATTAACTTAATAAAAATGATTGTGACGCCCAGGATCAAGTATATGATCCTCACCACTCAAAACATATAATGGTATGATAGAGAAGTTTATTTGGTCAGGAAGAAAACCTACGTTTAGTCGGGCCACATTATATGCTGCAAAAGATAAAGGGGGCTTAGCTTTATCAGGGATAGACTGGTATCATCTTTCATTCTCTGTCCCAGCTGACCAAAGTCCCTCCAGCCAGGATCCCTCGTGGGTTAAGACAGAACAGTGGAGGCCTTCCTTACACAGACAGGTCAGTCCCACTTCAGGATCCAGGACTGGCTTTTGCGAGGGCACCAAACACCAAACAACAAACACAGATTGTTGTTTAACAAGTAGATCCTCCATAATAGATAAGAAGAGCATATCCTGGGGAAAATGGACACGGTCTGGTATTCATACCCTGAAGGATGTTATGGGACAAACTGGCTTCAGGTCCTTCGAGGAATTAAAAAATAAATATAAATTAGATCATTCAGAATTTTGGAGATTTTTACGAATTCGACACTGTGAAAAATATCCAGCAGGGTAACACTCTTATTCAGGAACTACTCAAGGTGGAACCCAAAGCCAAGGGAGCATCAACATTTTATAAATTTATAAGATACACTGAAGTGCCTAAATGGGAGGGTGTTAAGGGATGTTGGGAGAGGCATCTACACCAAAATATCTCAGACAATAACTGGAAAAGACTCTCAGAGTCTTGGTTTTGTCACATGAAACTCAGTCACAGCTGATTGTTTACAAGATACTTAACAGAACGTACTGGTGTCCCTCTAAACCAGCAAGACTGAAACTCAGAGGCAGTGACACCTGCTGGAGATGTGACAAAAAGGCAGGATCACTGGTGCATATGTTGTATGAGTGTGACAAAACAGCTCAAATGTGGGATGCAATAATTTCATTTCTGAATACAATGTTTGGAACTGGTCCTACAACATGTCTCCTGGGAATACGACCAGACAAATGTGAGAAACTCTGGTGCAGGTTGTAGGATAAATTTACGGCACTGGAAATCCTCTACTCCTTCCTCATTTAAAGAATGGATGAGGTTTTAAGTCCTGTGGCAAGCTATGAGTTATGGGGAGGGAGGATCTATTTAATGACGTCTGGGGCTCATTCCTCACCCATCGAAGAAATGTGGAGGGTTATAACTAAACTAATGATGTTGTGAATGGATCAGGTACATTATTTATGTCCTGTATGAACTGCCTAGGGTTGTCTTTGTTTCATTTCTTTTTGTGTGTCAGTTAGTATTATTATTATTTGTATTTTTATTTTATTATTGTCGTGCCAAATTTAATTTCAGTGAAGGAAAAAAGAAAACCATAGAAGCTTACACAGAGATGGATGTGTCAGCAGGATTGTTTATAATGGATGTATTATGTCATGAAACAGTCTGCGCATCTGTTGATTGACGTAACATTGTGTTAAAGATATCAATTTAAAAAAAAAGACTTCGCCTTTGCCGTCGCCTTCTGGTCGATTTGTTTCTGTCGATTTAAAAACAAACAAACAAACATTTTCATGCAGTGTCGCAGCTGTCGTTTGTGTCGCTAACATGACGACCCACTCATCAAATACAACTTTTAGCTTTTCACTAGCGCAACGTAAATACACTCGCCTCAGTTCGTAGTGTGCATCACACAGCCCTTCAAATGAAGTGGGGAGCACTTCCCTTACTCATCTTAAAGTTTGGCACACCCTAGCCCTTCACAGGAACACACAAAAACAAGGGTAAGGGCCAATTTTGAGGGGAGGTGTGAGTATTGGGACGGACCCTTAGTTTTTATATTTTTAATGTTTTTTGTTTCTAAATAATTAAAAAAATAAATAAATAAACTTCCTGATTTATTTATTTTTATCAAAAACCTTTTCGTTATTAAAAATCAGGTCAGTTGTATAAAACACCTTAAGATTTTCCTTTAAGTCCAGTGAAGGCTTGCTTAAAATAAAATTGGTTGCAGAAACCCCCTTAAAGTTTTCTCCATAAGGTTTCCTTAAAATTGTAACTTAAATATTTAAGGTCTTCTCTTTATCTCGGTCTTGTAATGAAGGTATTCCTTAAAGTTAGTAGACCATTGCACAAACACCCTTAAGTCCTCTCCTTAACATTTCCTTAAAATTTTAACTTAAATAGTTGAGGTCTGCTCCGAGGAAAAATATCTCTTTATTGTGGTCTTATGATCAAGGAATCCCTTAAAGTTAGTTAAACCGTTGCACAAAGGACCTTAAGTTAGAATTTTCCTAAAAGAGAGTTAAGATTTCCTTAAAATAAAATTGGTTGCTCACACACCCTTAAGTCCTCCTTAAAAGTTTAACTTAAGTATTGAAAGTTTTTAGTATTTAGTATTTCAGGTCTTTTCCTTATCTCAGTATTATAATTAAGGAATCCCTTAAAGACCTGACATGTCAGGAGTCGTCATGGAAACTGAAGAATTTTACGGCTGTAAAACATCCTAAAGTGCAATAAATCCCTTAACATTTTTTCCTTAACGAAGGAAACCTTTAAAGGATTCTGTGTAACACTCTTAAGTAACTCCCTCAGCTAAGGAGAAATTAAGCCTTAGGTGAGGAGAAAGGAGAAACCTTGAGCCCCTGGCCTTTGTCCCAGCAGACATGTGACCTTTGACCTCTTCATGTCCTGGTTGGTGAAGTGAGGACAGACGTGTCCCTTGTTGTCTCTCGTTGTGTCCTCTGTGTGACCTCTGACCTCTTCATGTCCTGGTTGGTGAAATGAGGACAGACATGTCCCTTGTTGTCTCTCGTTGTGTCCTCTGTGTGACCTCTGACCTCTTCATGTCCTGGTTGGTGAAGTGAGGACAGACATGTCCCTTGTTGTCTCTCGTTGTGTCCTCTGTGTGGGCTGCTGGCATGACGTCTCTGTGTCAATATTTGGACAGTGGTTAACGATCAGTCTGTCAGCTGAGTCCTCCATTTTACCTCAGACAACAACTGTCTGTCCTCAGGGAGACAGCAGGAGACAGCAGGAGACAGACAGACAGACAGACAGACAGACATGCTGCCATCCACCGCTCTGACCTGGGCTCTCTGCGCTCTGCTCACCTGCTCGGCGCTCGTCCAGTCCTCAGGTGAGACTCTGTATCAGGACTCAGCTGCTGAGGACAGTCTGAGGACCAGGACCTCCATGATTTTGTCTTTCTGTCCTACTTAGTGTTCCTGGACCGTCCCTGGGCGGCTCGTGTCCTCGGCTCCGCCTCCAGGAGACGTCGAGCCAATGCCTTCCTGGAGGAGGTTTTACCTGGAGACTTGGAGCGAGAGTGTCGCGAGGAGGTCTGCTCCCAGGAGGAGGCGGCCGAGATCTTCCAGACCAGGGAGAAGACGGTGAGACAGACTGCTGGGGGACGGACTGAGGGACACACTGAAGGAGGGACTAAGGGACAAGCTGAGGGACAGACTGAGGGAGGGACTAAGGGACAGACTGAGGGACAAGCTGAGGGACAGACTGAGGGACACACTGAAGGAGGGACTAAGGGACAGACTGAGGGACAAGCTGAGGGACAGACTGAGGGACACACTGAAGGAGGGACTAAGGGACAGACTGAGGGACAAGCTGAGGGAGGGACTGAGGGAGGGACTGAGAGACAGACTGAGGGTCGAACCAGAATCACTGTCAGTACTCTGATTACTCTGAGTACTGCATCATTAGCTGTTTCCTGTCTTACAGATGGAGTTCTGGTACAAATACACCAGTGAGTATTTCTACATGATGACATCATAGTGACATCACTTCCTGGCTGAGTGTGGTGATGTGTTCAGGTGTCTGTGCTGTGTGTCTTAGATCTGAACCCCTGTGAGACAAACCCCTGTCTGAACGGAGGGATCTGCACCCTGGACCGACACGACTTCCTGTGTCTCTGCTCGCCGCCGTACCACGGCAAGACCTGCGACACAGGTAAACAACACCTGCGACACAGGTAAACAACATCTGCAACACAGGTAAACAACATCTGCGACACAGGTAAACAACACCTGCGACACAGGTAAACAACATCTGCGACACAGGTAAACAACATCTGCAACACAGGTAAACAACATCTGCGACACAGGTAAACAACATCTGCGACACAGGTAAACAACACCTGCGACACAGGTAAACAACACCTGCGACACAGGTAAACAACACCTGCGACACAGGTAAACAACACCTGCAACACAGGTAAACAACATCTGCGACACAGGTAAACAACACCTGCGACACAGGTAAACAACACCTGCGACACAGGTAAACAACACCTGCGACACAGGTAAACAACACCTGCGACACAGGTAAACAACACCTGCGACACAGGTAAACAACACCTGCAACACAGGTAAACAACACCTGCGACACAGGTAAACAACATCTGCGACACAGGTAAACAACATCTGCGACACAGGTAAACAACACCTGCGACACAGGTAAACAACACCTGCAACACAGGTAAACAACATCTGCGACACAGGTAAACAACACCTGCGACACAGGTAAACAACACCTGCAACACAGGTAAACAACACCTGCGACACAGGTAAACAACATCTGCGACACAGGTAAACAACATCTGCGACACAGGTAAACAACACCTGCGACACAGGTAAACAACATCTGCAACACAGGTAAACAACATCTGCGACACAGGTAAACAACACCTGCGACACAGGTAAACAACACCTGCGACACAGGTAAACAACATCTGCGACACAGGTAAACAACACCTGCGACACAGGTAAACAACACCTGCGACACAGGTAAACAACATCTGCGACACAGGTAAACAACACCTGCGACACAGGTAAACAACATCTGCAACACAGGTAAACAACATCTGCGACACAGGTAAACAACACCTGTGACACAGGTAAACAACGTTGTCCCACAGGTAGATCTGGGGGGTATTCCAGAAAGCAGGTTTTGTGTAAACTCAACAGAAAGAGAGGTCAATGAAACTCTGAGTCCATCACCATGGTAACAGACCCTGTTTTCTATAAGAAACCCTGAGTTCACCCTGTCTCCTCCCTCCTGCTGAGCCTGAAGCAAGCTGTCATGGGTTGTCCATATGTAGGAAATCTGATCTTCAGACACTGTTTAGATGAGCTGTCATTCCCCAATGAATATCTGTTTGAACGCTGCCGTTTGTCATTAGAGTCAGTCATTGACCTCAACAACATTCTCCGGCCACACATGTCAAATCTGACACACCGTGGACGTGCGCTGTGTGTGTGAGTGTGTGTGTGTACATGTTCCACTTGTGTCTAAGGGAGTGGTGATGGCGGCCCTCCACCTGTTTTGCAGGCCTCTGCCTTCCTTCTGTTGGCTGAGTAGAACTCAAATGTTATTAAGCAGGATATTAGC